>JAWWLV010000179.1:56433972-56450748 GCA_035041135.1 Platyrinchus mystaceus
CGCCCCCTGCCGGGGGCAGCCCCGCGCTGCGCGCACCCGCGGGCCCGGGCGCGCCACCGCCGCACTCCGCTGCCCCCGGGGGTGGGGTGGTCTTCACACCTCGTTATTATAGTTTCCCTTCTTTTAACCTCTCGCGTCCCGGCAGCGGCAGCCCCCTCACGCCGCCAACCCGCCGGGCCGCTCCCCGGAGCGCCCGCACAGCACCCACCCACCCCCTCCCGCGCACCCCTCTCGGAGGGGCGAGGGCTGCGCACCCACCCCCGCACCCCGCTCCGCCGGCCGTGCCCCGCAGCCCCGGGGGGCGGTGGCCGCGCCCAAGCTGCGCACCGGCGGCTCGCCCTGCTCTCTTAACGGGGGAGCGGGAGCAGCACCGACGGGAGCGGGCGGGGGAGGGGGAAACCACACCAAAAAAAGGGTGATAGCGACAGCGCGATCATCAACCTACCGGCCACGCGAACTGGAAGGGAATAACAATCCTGCCCGTCTCGGGGGTTCTGCCTTGGTGGGAGTATTTGTTGCTGTTTAAATAGAAAATATTTCCACCGAGAACGGGGGTAGATCCGAATCCGTAGTTGCAGGGTCCGACCGGCGTAATCTTGGCCTGATATTCCTTGAGGCAGACTTTCACGTAAGTGTCGCACTCGTCCCGGGAGCAGTCCTGGTTCTGGGGGCTTTTCATGCCATCGCAGCATTCCCCATTGAGCAACTCGCCGTTTACATTCCGCACCGAGTTAAGCTGCAGCTCGAAATAGCCCGTGGAGCGGGACACCTAAAAATAAAAGCCGAAAGGGAGAGACAGCCTCGTTACTACCGCGGCCGGGGGTGAAGCGCCGGCAGCGCGGGGCTTGCGGGTCCCCGGCTCCCCGCGACAACTTTCGCCGGCTGCGGGCTCAACACAGAGACAGATAGATGGACAGATATAACGCTATATACGTAAATAAGAAATGAGCAAGGTGTAAACGGAGCGGGGAGAGGGGAGAAGGCAGCCGCGGACGCCCCGCGGCCGGCGCGGAGCCCCCCGCGCCCCGTCCCTACCTGCACGCAGGAGGCGAGGAGCAGCGCCAGGCCGAGCGCGGCGGCGCGGGGGGCCCGGCTCGGCCAGCCGGCGCCCCGCATGCCTCCTCCTCCTCCTTCTTCTCCTGCCGCTGCCGCTCCGCGCCGCCGCCTCAGAGGAGCCCGCCGAGCCCACCGGCCACGGACCGGCGGCCGCTCGCGGCATGGGCGGCGGGGGAGCCGCCCGCAGCGCGCCGGGGGGCGCAGGGCATGGGCTGCCGGCGGGGCCGCCCGGAGCGCTCCACCACCGCCGCCGCTCCCCTCCCGCGGGCTCCGCTCGCCCTCTGTGCGCCTCGGCTCCGCGGACACCCAACAAGTAGGTGCCGGAGTGACAGCTTCATTACCCATTCGCCGCCGCGGCCGCCGCCTTCATATTAATGAGGGGGACGGCCCGGCCCCGCGGCCGAGCGGGTGGGGCCAGTGCCGCTCCCGCCGCGGCTCTTAAAGGGCGGCGGGCGGCTCTTGCTCCGCCCTGCCCTGCCCCGCCCCGCCGGCCCCAGGTGGTGGAGGTGGGGGGGGGGGATAAGGGATGCGGGACGCCCGCAGGAGTGGTACGCGCTCCCCGCACGTCGGTGGGTGCGGGGTGTGCGCACCCACGGTGTTGAAGGAATAGCCCTGGGATGGGTGTGTGTGCCCGCGGCGTGGAGGAGGGTGTAGGGTGGATGTACTTCTGCTTGCGGGGGAGCACGCGGTGCGTGCGCCCACGCTCGTGAGGAACTGCCCAGTGCGTACGCAGAGATGGGCATGGAAGAGCACACACAGCCCAGAAATACCTGGGGTGGGAGCACCCCGACGTTGTAGGAGCTGGCACAGCTGTGGAAGAATGCTCAGAGTGGGATCACCTACAGCTGTAAAGAAGTGTTTTAGGTAGGATCACCTAGAGCTGTAGAGGAGTGCTCAGGGTGGGGTCACTTACAGCTGTGGAGTGTTCAGAGTGGGATTACTTGCAGCTGTGGAGGAGTGCTCAGGGTGGGATCACCGACAGCTGTGGAGGAACACTATGCATCCACAGTCATGGAGGACTGCATTGGTTGGCTGTACCTGCAGTCATGTAGATGCATGGTGCATGCAGATGTAGGTGTGCAGAACATGGTATAGGATCACCCACAGCAGTGGAAAAGCATGCATAGTGCATGCTCTCGCAGCTGTGGAGGAGCATATGGGGTGTGTGCACCCGTGGTTTTAGAGGAGCACTGAGGGTGGGAGCACCCACGGCCCCAGAGGAGCATGTGGGGTGCACACACCCACAGCTGTGTAGGACCACCCATGGTGCAGGCACACACGGCTGTGGAGTAGTGCACGGGCTGTGCACACCCACACTCATGTAGAAGCACAAAGGGTGTGTGAACCCATGGCCCGGGAGGAGTTCACACAGGATGGCTTTTAGAGTGCTGTCAGTGACATGTGCAGTGCACAGAGCAGATGGCCAAGTGGTGGGATCATGTCCTCCTCCAGTGGTGGCTCAAGCAAGTATGAGAGTAACCGAGCAGAGATTTCTCCTTTAGTTTAATCACCCTGTGATTTTGATCCCTGCTGACAACTATGAAAGCTATACATCCAGACAACTGCATGCTATGGATACACTATCAAAGCTCAGATCTGCATTTAGGACCTAAGTTTTCCTTCGGTTTCTCTCCCTTCCCCCCTCTCCCCCTTTAACTCTTTACTACTGATCATCCTACGGTGGGGACAATTGGAGAACAAACAGCTCAGAAATCAAAGGGCTGTCATGTTCCCCTGCATAGAAAACCTTTCACAGAGCCTCCCCCTGCCTTTTCAGTGCCCCGGCTGCCCCCCGTCCATCCAGCAGCCAGCCGGCACGCTGCTCCTCTGCTATTCATGGCCAGCGTGCAGCTGCAGCTACTCTCCTAGGCTGACACAGCAGCAGCTGCTATATGTGTGCCAGCTGGCCAGCCGCTCTCCAAAATCCTCTTGTCCACCCCGCTCCCCTTGCTTTCCTGCTTCCCCACCTACAGATCTGCTTCTCCTTCCCCACCACGTCTCCCACTTGCCACAATCTGCTCCAGTTTCCTGTCTCCCCACTGTCCTGAGCCTACCCCTCCGCTGTCCTGGTTCACCTTACTTGCTCTCCAGGAAGCATCCCTTACTTTCCCTCTCATCCCTCCGGAGCTCAAACAGGAGCTCTCTGAAGTGGAGCGGTGAATATTGCTTTTAATTATTTTATGTGTCCTCTCTTTGAAACCGTGCCTCCCAACATAACTGCACTCAAGCATTTTTTTAGTTAAGATAACCTCTGGGATAACCACCTTTAGAAGGCGGCAGAGGGAAAGAGGGGAGAGCTGAGGGAGGGCTGTCATGGTGGGTTGAGGTGTTATTTTGAAGTTGCTACCTTTTGCTAATCAGGCACTCCGCTGAGCCCATACTCTTTGCCCAGCTGAGCTGCTCGCTGGCTTCCAAATGGATAGGAAAATGCTCTTTAGTTTTTAACTACTTTTTCTGGTGGCTGAAAGGAAGGAGTGTCTTAGCTTTCTGCCTAAAGATTATTTTGTGGTGGATGGCAGCCAAAATATTCTGCAAGACAGGTATTTTGTTTGCATGTATCATCATAAACAAACATAAAACCTCACAATCTACCTTCAGCATTATGCGGTCAATATGCCTGTGGAGGAAGACATATATTTTTATCACCAAGCTAAGCAAATGTAATACAGAAGAAAGATGATCCAGTAGTTACAGCATATGCTCAGTCTCTACAGAGCCAAGCTCGGTTACCTGCTGCATCACAGAATTTCTTTGTTACCTTGAGCACAGTGCGTGCTCTTTTTGTGCTTTGGTTTCGTCTTTGTAAATATTCTACAGTACTCAGAAACTCTGGTGCCATTTTAAAATGCCTTTTCTTGCTGTAACCTGACTTCACAGGAGCAGAGAGGGGAGGTGTAGCTATTTCCAGGAATTCTCTCTGCTTGGGGAAATTTTCATTTTATTCTTCTCAATGCTGCAGCCCCATTTTCAGCCTGAACTCCTTAGTTCTCTTGCCGTGGTTATTATTTTTCAAGTGCTGTGGAATTTCACTCTATTCTTCTTTGGGTATGGAAAGTTGTTTCATTACAGTTAAGCACAGATATAGTGATGGTTTTCAGTTAATGCAGCAAAAATATTTCTTAACAAATGAATGTTAAGCTTTTAAAAAAGCCTAGTGGCCAGATCTGGAGGTTAATGCTGAGCAAGGCTAAGAGGAGCCATCACTCGCAGCCTGGACAATCTGCATCAGACCAGCCCTGAAGGAAGACAGTCCAGCCTCTCTTTCCCACTAGGGCTGCCTCCCGCTAGCTTCTGGAGGGAGATGGAGTTGGGTTAGATGAAAAGCAAAATGTCCTGTGCAGCCTTTGGGTCCCTCGGTCACTTCCAACAGGCCGCCAAACTTCTGCATCCAGGAGTGCGGTGGCAGGATTTGCCCCCTTCTTCCTCCAGCGTTTCCCAGGCTCTGGACCCCTGACGCAGGACAGCTCGCAGGACTGGGCTTCCCTCGCTCTGAGCAAGCACGCTGGAGGCGGCTGGCTCCATAACTCATTCCCAATCAGCTGCACGCTCCAAGGCCTGCTCGAGGCCCCGGCTGCCAAGTGTAACGTGTCTCCTCTTACAGCCACACCTGCAGCCCAGCCTGCTGTCACCCAACCCGCCGCCTCTCCCGGCCGGCCTGCATCTGGCTGCACCCTGCGCCAGCAGCCATCCTTTTTCCACTGGGTGAGGCCAAGACCTTTCCCGTCTCCGCTGCAGGGTCATCCTCCCCTCAGCTTCCCCAGAAGAGGGTCCCTGTGCCTTTCCAGGCCGTGGGGCTGTCCATGCAGTCCCATGCAGGCAGGCACCTGCCTGCTGCTCAGGGGGAGTTAATATAAATTTCCCTATGCCAAGCACAAACTTCGAGCTGCTGCTCTTTTCCTCTCTCCTTACCAAAACAAGGGCTGTTGACATCCAGATTAAAAAAACCCCATAAATATCCTCCCATTGCTGCTCCCTCACTTCCTCCTGCTGCTGCTCATTCTCCTTTCTCTGGCAACCCCTGCCAGAGCGGGAATCAGGGGCTGTGCATGAAAGAGGGGTGGAAATAGGGCTGAGAAAACTCATGTTTGACTTTAACTGGGGTTTGAGCTTGCAGCCAGCAGTTACTCATCCTGCACAGGGGATACGACTGGAGAACATCGGTCCCTCTGGCAGGGGAGGGATGCGCTCACCACCAGTCTCAGGCAGGGTGGAGTGCCGGCATCCCGCACCTCCTCATTCCCAGCCCTCTGGGCCAGGATTTTTTGCTTTTGAGCTCTGGCTGTGCACTTGTGCTAAGTTTATGCCTGCATGCAAACCCTTTGCAATTATGCTCATTAAATCATTTGCATAAAATATCCCTGGAGGATCATAGCATCTAGGAAGTGGTGGGGTTCATCCATGTGCCCTAGGGAAGGCAGAGGTATAGAGATGTCATTTATGTGTATGCATATGGATATGGACATACATCTCACTTACCCAGGCCGGAATGTGTCCACTTGGGAAAGCTAAAGGCAAGAAGATCACTTTGGATGTTGTCCATGTGAAATTTGGCAGGGTAGGAGTTAACCCTCCCTTTCTGGCCAGAAAGGCTACAGCTGCCTGTCCTCAGATCAAGGCATTGCAGGACAGACCCAGCTGTGAAGAATTAATTTTTCTCCTTTCTCCTCCAGGAGAAGCCTTATGGGCCAGGGGTAAGAATATGGATGGAGAATACTGCTCAGGAACAGATCTAGAGGGTAACCAGAGAAGAAGGATTTTTCTTTCTCTCTTGTTTGTGGAACTTGGCTGGAGCAAGGTATTTTGAGCTTTGCTGTGGACTTGGCAGGACAAAGACGTGTCTTGTCCCTTGACTTTGACTGAAGTCCTGTTGGATTTGTATGGCTCATGTAATGTCTTTAACAAGTGTGTACATGCATGTGCTTGCTCTTCATGGCAGCAAAGCAGACTTGAACTGCAAAGATGTTTTTTTAAAATATCTTTCAGTATAAGACCGGGGAGTGTTCTCTCTTAGTTAGGATTGAGCTACTGGTACAGCCCAAGAGAAGACCAGGTGGAGAAAGCATAAGGTAGTGCTTATATTTGTCTTCCTTCCCAACTACTACTAGGAAAGTAAAGTTATGCTTTATGGAAGCTGTGCCAGGAAAGGAGCTAAGATCTTGGCACTACCCTTTCCTATTTCAGCGGTTGCCCAGCTCTGATCTGGCACCAGTCTCTGTGGGCTTTAAAGCAAAAAAAAAGGTGGTTTCCTATCATTTCAGCTTTGCAGCATGGCATGCTTTCTTCTTGTGGGGCCTGGTCTTCTGCCAGCAGAAGCATATGTTGAGTCTGGCCCAAGAAGACAGTTGGACTCAGTTTATACAGTTGGGTACTAAAGGCCAGCAATATTGATAAAGTGAAGGAGAACCACTGAACACAGCCTTTGAGAGTTCCTCCCAACTCATCGCCACCTGTGTTTGAGCCCTGCCTAAAATGTGAACACTTGGGGTGAGAGGTGGAAATGTAAACTGGTCACTTGGGAAAAAAAATAGAAAACTAGCTCAGCTGATCTCACTTCTGAGACTCAATTTTCTCCCTTAAAAGTGGAATTCTTGCTCTCCTAGTGGCTTATCTTCTTTGTGGGTTTTCAGAAAACAACCCATCAGAAAAGCCTTCTCAAAACTAACTGGACCGTGCTGTGTCTGCTATCCACAACCAGCCTTTGCTCCTCAGGTTCACTGTAGTCAGTCTCAAAGAAACCTCTGCCTACGACCTCCCTGGTGCATGAATCACAGAAAACAAGGTCAGATCCAGAGACTGTCTAGTTTATCCCATTCCACAAGGAAGGACAAACAGTGCTGGCATCTTGTATAACAGGTGAATATCCGACTGCTTTTTGAAAACATCCCCAGATAGAAATTTCCTAGCTGTAATAACCTGTGCTAGTGGTTAACATGTACACTACTGCATTACTGCACTTTGATCCTGCTTCTTGACCTGCTTGCCATGGATGTGGAGCATAGCAAATTCCCTTCTTCTCTACTGCTACCCTTTGTGTATTTGAAGACTACTGTTTGCCTCCCTCTGATGTCTCCTCTTTACATTGGGGGAAAAAAAGGTATCTTTCTGGTCTTATGTGATCATAGACCACATTTTCTAGACCCTTTATCATTTGTGTGGTCCTACTGTAGTCCCTCTGCCCTGGTTCCTCAATTAACTTAAAATCTGATGCCCCAAACTGGACACAGAGTTCCAGTAGGATCTTAGCAGCACTGTATGAGATAAGAAGAACACATCACAGACCAGGCAGAAGTCACTCTTGGCTATGCACACAACATGATGCTTGCTTAAATATTTTTATTATTTTTCTTTCTCTTTTTTTTTTCTTGCAACAGCATAATGTTGTTGACTTCAGATGTTCATAGAACATTCCTTTTTTTGTTCCAATTTTCTCTGTAAATTCCAGTGACATTGCCTTGTGCTTTATTCTTCAGCTCCTCCCTTTCCCAAAAAGGAGTTATGTCTCACTTCTCCAGTATTCTGACACCTTGCTGGTTCTCTGTGGGATCCCAGAGCTGCTAACAGCCGTGAGATTGCTTTAACAAGCAGTCTAAGCACATTATATGTAATCCAGGCAAGTATTCTTTACTTATTCTTTCTTCTTTCTACACTGAGGTCTTTCCCTGTCATCCGTGGCACTAATTGTGTTAACCATTTGGATACAAGTGGTCTCTTTACTCAAAGCTGTGGTGAAGAAGGCAAGTGCTTCCACTGTCTTTACATCACTCATTGGTAGTTTTTCTTCCCTATTGGATAGTTCTTCCGTGGCCTTTATGTCACTGATAATGTATTTTATGTTTTCTCGATGTGCTGTTGATCCTGTTGGTTGTATTTCTTTTTGCATCTTGACTTTTCCTTCTTGGTCCCTATATCTTCAGCCTGTGCATTTACATTCCCATGCAGGTGAATCTCTTTTTCATTTTCTGAATACACTACTTCTACTGTTAGAAGTCAATGAAGTGGTCATGATTTATGCAAATAGTCTGTCTCTTACGACAGTTGTTTTCCCTGCTCTGCTGGGATTGTTTGAATTGATGTCCTTACCATTGTTTCTTTAATGTGCTGCAAATGTTCCTGAATTCTCTTTCTCAGGATTATCAGTTCTATGAGGTTTTTGAAATATGGATTCTGGAAGTCCATTGTGTTTATTTTGCTGTTTTCCTTCATTCATTTCCTATGACATGTGAACTCTGTTGTTTCATGGTCATTCTCACCCAATCTGCATTCCTCTTGTGTGTTATAAGTGGCTCCTTCTCTTTAGTTAGAGTCAAACTCAGTTCTCATTTGGATTATGTAGTGAGGTTTTAATCTCTTCTTATTTATTCCTTATGCTGTTTCCATGATTTCGGCAGGTGATGCCTTATCCTCTTCAGCATCCCTCCAATGATTTTCTAATGAGTAATGATATTTGCCCTATTTATAATATCTCTGCCCAAATACCTGATGTTTGTATTTACCTGTTCACTTTTGAAATCAGTCCCTGTGGATCCTAGTTGCATTAATTCAGCAGGTCAGGACACAGAGATGCTCTTTCTGTCTTGAGTTGAATGCTAGCTCTGATCACCAGTTCTTTTCCTTGGAAAAGAACAGGTTCAAGCAAGTCAAAACCTTCTTGATGATACCACCTGCACAGCCACGCATTCATTTCCAGGAATAGAGTCATAAGTAGCTGATGCCACTCGTGACCAAAATAGCTAGTGCTTTATTCATGGAAGGAATTTTCCCTTCCTCCTTTCATACATCAGTTGGCCTGACCAATGCTACAAAAACCCACTCTAAATATGTTGAATCCAGCCAAATGCCAACACATCAGATCTCTAATTCCCATGGAAAATTCATGGGGAAATTACCCAAGATGCAATTAGCACTTTATCTAATTGGAACCCAATCTAGATTCAGACTAAGACACTCACATCTTTGATAATCTGCTGTGAGAGCAGGGAGACCTGGCATGCCTCTCCTACGTCTGAACCACTTGGCAGAGCAGGAGCTGTTGCTGACCAGGAGCTACTTTTTTCCTGCTAAATGGAGGTGGCAGAATTCAAGAAAATGCAGTAAAATATCCATGTCTGTGGAAAGGACATATTCAATGAGTAGGGAGGAAAGCAGAGACCTGTCTATGCAATAAATTGCTGTGGTGCAATGTGTTGAGGTATCAGGTGTATGCACATAGATATAATGGTACTTTTAGCTCCTTTCACCACGATAGCCATGTGGCTGGCCTTGACCAGCTCACAGCTTCTTAAACTGAAATGTGAGTAAGATGGAGAGTGTGGTAGAAAAAAAAAAAAAGAAGAAAAAATATGAGGTATTTTAAATTATTATTCTATCTTCTTTATTTGAAAGCAACCTACTCACTGTCAGTAGAGTAGGGTTCATGCACTCCCCACTGATATTACCCTCTTGCACAGCAGCATCCTCAGCTGATATTGTCCATTATTTCTGATGACCTGGAAAACTGACCCAGCACTGGAGGCATAGAGATTGCTTTTTGTTAGGTTCCTCTGTCATGTAGAGACCACTGTAACACAATGTGCTTTGCTGTAAAGCAGTCAGACCTAAGGAAGTGCAGACCTGTACCTGGCACTACTGAACACGATGTTGTGATGTCCCAGTGTAAGCATTGCACCAGTCCGGCCTCAGCAGCAAGGAGGTACAAGAGAAAACTCTTCCAGGACAAAGATCTTGTATTGCACTGACACAGTGACACAGATTAAAATAAGAAAAAATAAAAAAAGGGACAATAGCCACGAATTCCTATAGATTCTTTCCAGTGGCTAATGCATTTATTTGAATTACTGTTTGATGCACAGTTTGATCTGATGTGCCTGTTCATGCCATCTTTATTCTCTCTCACTGACACCATATTTTGATAAATAAAGTCAGCTATCTTTCTAAAAATTCTCTCTCTAGGATTCTGTATGTCTGAGGTTGTCAGAGAAGTGATTGTCCACATCATAGCTCTTGAACTAAAATGCTTGAGCTCCTGCCTCTATTAACACTTGTATCTTGGTCGGTCTTTGACTTTTCTTTCAGCCAGTGCCTTCCAGCACTTTCTGTAAGGAGGCACTGTGCAGGAACAGACCTCCAGCTTGCAGAAGACAGCTCAATTCATTTGCAATAAGTGACTGGGAGCCAGGACCATGCCATCCACTGTGCTGGATCAGAGTCATGTTCACAATTCATCTGCTTATGCCCCGATTAACCATTCAAATAAATTTTTTTATCACTTCTAGTTAAAAGCAGACATAAATGAGAGCTTCCTCTTCTAAACAAGAGGCCTTGCTCTGAAACAGAATTCCTTCTTCCTGGAGCCAGGCAAAATAACCAAGTGGGGCGACAGATGATTCATCTACCAGCACTCTTCATCAAAAACTGTAGCTAAAACAAGATTACTAAGAAGAAGAGTGCTATTAAAGGAGGAAACTGCTGCTGTAATTTTGTTAAGGAACATGAGATTATTTAAAAGCCTTTTAAAAAGTGTGTTTGTTCCGGGAGAGGAGGGGTGAGGGAGGATTTTAGAGGAAAGGAGAAGGGAGGGAGATTATTAGTCTTTCTTGCCTATAAAGATTCATGCTGCCTCCCTTGCCTTAGCCAGCAACGGTAGTGATTTCAGAAGCCTTTGTAAGTCATTAGTCCAGCCCTAATGAATAGGGGACAACCTGCACCTTAGCTTTGCAGGGGCTGAAAGCATGGGAAAAAAAGTTTGTGGGACGTTGAGGATTTGGTGCACTGTGCTGCACATAATTGCAGGTTAAGATTTTTTTCCAGCCTGTGTTTTTGTTCCTGATGGTGACGAGCCCCAGAATACTCACACAGCAGCAGTCTCACATTGTTCAGTGGCTTTATAAACTCTCAAAGCCACGAACAATTGAGTCTCAAAGCGTGTGCCTTGCTTCACTCACCGATAACCAGGTTTGCACCTGCTCAGCACACAAAGCAGCGATGAAGCAGGTACTGAAACAGGCTGCCACCACTTCCAGCAGGCTCCTCTGTGTCTTGTTCACACTGAACTACACAGCACACACATGTCAGTGCAGTGACCCTGTACGAGGGGGTGCAGGGGGAGAATTCCAGAGCTTGGGGAGCAGGGATTTGGGTGATTCTGTGGGGACTGGTCTGGACCTGGCTGAAGACCTTAGGCAGGTGCTGCTTCTGGATTGGGTCTGTCCCCAGTCCCCTGGGTCTCTCACCAAGCCAGGCCACCACAGCTGTCCCTGGGATTGAGGGCAGAACATTAGCCTGGAAAGTTTGAGATCCCATTCTGCTTCTGAACGTGGCTTCTTCAGATACCAACTGGATGTACTACAGGTATTATTGAGAGAGATAGGAAGAGGACTTGTGCCCTGCAGACACAGGTCACTGGTCAGGAGTTACATGTAGTCTCTCCAAATGGGATTCTGCATAGAGAAAGCTAAGGCACAAAAAGCATCCATTTAACCAGATACTTCATTTGTACAAAAAGCATTTTGTGTACAGTGTCAACTTGCAGCCAGAGCTGTGCATTTTGATCAGGTTCTCAAGGTCAGACGGAGCCCTGGTGGTGATCTGGTCTGACCTCAACTGGTTTTCAGACTTTTGCTCTGTTTGCTTTTATTAAAGGCGAGGCTCTGCACCAGGGCTCCCTGTGATCGAATCAGGATGGGCCACTCACGGGGCAGAATTTGTCCCAGGGGATGCCTAAAATAGGGGGAAAACACTGCTGAGCAGCAGAAAGCTCCAGGACCCAGCACAGGTTGTGTCTGTCCATTTCTCCAAGATAACAGAAGAGTGCTCTGGAACGGAGCTGATACCTGCTCATTCATCGTGTGTCAGAGTTGCACTGCTGTCATAAGTTAATGGATGTTTTATATGCAGAGCTCCACTGAGCAGAATGCTATAAAACTTTGGCTTTGTGATGTGCCAAGATGGGGGGTTTGGGAGAACTGCAGCATTTCTGGACTTTAAAGAAGGAAATTTTATACAAAGCAGCTTGGAAGTTGAGAGGGGTTCCAGTAATGAAGAATTTTGCATTTATGCTGAAAAAAAAAAAAAAGTTCAGGATGTGGCTTGTTTTCTGTAGTTAATCCCTTCTAAATATTTAAGGGAAAAAGAAAAAAGAAGGGGGAATGGAAATAGTGGTTTGTTTAAAAATAAGATCAGAGGTTCTACTAAACACATGAAGAAATCCTTCAGTTTATTGTACCCTGGGATCCTTCCCCTCAAACATATTCACCCCACTCAATGCATCCTGGAAGAGCCAAAAATGAGTTTGCATTTTTAAAATGTGTGTCTAGGATTTGGTTTGTCTGAATTTGGTTTCAGCCCTCATAGCATGTGTGTCCAAAGCATGTGTCACACACAAGCTGTGATGGGAGTACACAAAGAAACAGGTAATCAGACCTGCTGTTACTATAATGTGCAAACTGACCTGGGGCTGGGGAGAGACCCCTCAGCTCTGCCATCAGAGCCTTTGTACAACTGGCACAGCCTCCCCTCACTGCACTGCCTTATGAAATCTCTCTCTGCAGAGCAGCAACGTGCCCAAGGCCTCTGAAACCCTGGATCCATCCAGCATGGACCAAAACACACGGAGCTGGCTGCACGCCCAAACGCAGGGGTTTGTGGGTGTATTGTGTCCTTGCATACATTTCCAGGGAAAACATATTACACCTGGCTTCAGATGCCAAACTTTTCCAATTATGAGAGAACAGTGATTCACCAAGGAGCAAGTATTCCTTCAATTTCCTTTCCTTGGAAATGATACTGAGAATCTGTTCTGAATGGAGGCAGATGAAAAATGCTACATGTTAATGCATATTCTGGGTTAGCTGTCTTTGTTAAATTAGAATGAATGCTGCTCATTTCCCATCTGGTCCTCTTTGACATTACTTCCAGAATATATTCACAGCTCTTATTTGTACAGTACAAATGGCTGGCTGTAGTACCAACTTTACCTTTTATAGGCTGCTGAAATGTTGGTGCCAGATCGCAAAATAACGTTCTACTTCTAGGAAGCATCTGTGGGCATTGCTTGCTCCAACAGCTTTCTTTTTTTCTTACTCTTATTTTCTTTAAATGTAACCATATATGTGAAGCGAGTTTGTTGTCAAACCAAGTGAAAGTTGACGGTTTGACAGCCCTGGAGCCTGCAATCTTCCTCGAGCAGCGAGGATGCAGCAGGCAGATCAAGCAATGTGCTATCAGCTCTCTCATCTCTTCTGCACAGCCTTCCCCGAGGGCTGAAAGCGCAGATATTTCTCCATCTGCAGCTGCTGGTTGGTGCCTTTGCTCGCCGCTCTGCCCAGGGATTTTTTGCTCTGGATCCCTGCACGCTCCCGGTTGCCCTGAAAAATACCAGTGCAACAGCAACAGAACAGCTCTCAGCCAGCGCTGGATCCGGCGCTGCTGACCTGAGCTGGTTTTCTGATTATTCCGAAGTCTTCCCATCCGTGAGTGTTTGTTTCTGGCAGTTTCCTTAGCAGGCTCCCCGTCCCAGCAACCTCCGCCCCTGCCCTCCGATGCATTTCGGACCCACCTTGGTAAACAGAGTGTCGTGATCCGAGACGCCCACGTTTGTCTGCCCGGAGTGACCAAGGGCTGTGGCGTCGCGCCGGGAATTCTCACCATAGCAACTACCGGCATTGACAGAATTTGGTTCTCATTAAATAGACTGTTTGTTTACCTCTCGGGCTGCGAGAGCAGACTACAACCTGTGCTGAAACACCGCCAGCTGAACAATGCTGGGCTGCCACTAGAAACTTCACGTGTGAAACAGATAATTACTGTGTTCTGCAAGTGAAACAGACACAGAAAGCCTGCGTGGGGTGGGAGTGTTGAAGATGTAGGGTGACACGGTATGATTATCAGAAGATCAGCAAGCGTGTTCGTCAGATGCTGCGAGGTGCTCTCGATGGATCCAGCAGGAAGCGAGCCCTGGTCACATCCCCTTAACAGAAGATCTAAATGGATGCATTCACAGAGGTCAGTTCATGGACTGAGCAAGCAGCAAATGCAGGGGGCGGGAAGGGGAGGGAGGAAAAAATTATTGGTACCCCAGCAGAAAGTACTGAAGCTTGCAGATAGAAGCTCAATGCTCAGCCTCTCAGGGGTCAAATGTATGGGACTGGTTTTTAAGATGGTTGTCAGTGCCCAAAATGCAGAAACACCTAACAGTGCAAAAGTGATTTACAGAAAACATCTCCCATCATCCATTGCCACAACCAGCAATGTGGCATCAGCCAGCCTCTGGACAACCCTGTGCTTCCAGTGGGACGTAACCTGGAGAGGGGCTGCTGTCAGCTCTGTCCAGCAAAGGATACAGGTGATAAAAATAAGAGGAAGCACTACACGTGAATCTCTTCTGCCCACCCCAGAGCTGCCCAACTTTCTTAGCAGTGCCTCTGTCAGGGCAATGTCTTTCAAAGACTACACAGGGGTGCTGCTGGGCACCCACCACTGCATGGATGGGAGCAGATTGATAATCAGCCTTGGCACAAGACCTCTGAGCTCTGCTGTCTGTCCCATGGGTGCTCTGCACTGGGTGCAACTGCCTCTGCTGCACCCTGTCAGCAAAGCCTCGAGGCAGCCCTGTAAAATCAGCCAATGAGTCCCCAGCACAGCCAAATCCATGGAGAAGGAGCACGTGTGGGCATGGCTGGGAGCAATGAGCACTGAACATCAAGCATCCCGTGGCACACAGCTGCAGTTTCTGTCCAGCATCTGAATTGCACTGCCCACTCCTCCACACCTCCCCTACGATCCCACCCTCCGATCTGGGTGGGAATTCCTGCTAGCCCCTGCCTGTTTGCTGCCTCAGCACCACTGAGGTTTAGGATGTTGTCGGCAGTGAGGGGCCCAATCCGGGCAGCAGCCACAGTCAGTGAAAGAGGAAAGAGAAGTCACAGTGCATACCCCCCAGCTGGCATTCCCACTAAAGGGGGCAGGGCTGCTGCTCAGCTCCCTGCCCCAGGCAGGGAGGGGACGGGAGGTGGACCGAAGTCACTTTCCATACCATCACCTAATTAGAGCATTTCAGTCAGAAGGACAGGTCCAAGCACCATCCCCTTTGCCTTTTGGGGAGCACAAAAGGTGTTCAGTCACAGGTGGCATGCTTAGGACTCTGTGCAGGCAGGGGCTTGCAAGAAGGGAGGGCAAAGGGGATAAATACCTCTGTGACAAAGGTGAGCCTGAAAACCAGCCTCCATAGCTCTGCTGGCTGCAAAAGCCCAAGGATTCTGCAGAATTTTATTAACACTTTTCCTCAGGTCTTACCTTGAATTAACCTTTCTCCCTTCCCTAGGCAGTAATTTTTGCCCTTTTTTCCCTATCCTTATCACCTTGTTAATAGTCCTCCCTTCTTTGCAGGTGCTAACCCTTCTTTCCACTTACCCAGAGTAAATAACAAAATTAAACTGAGTGACTTGTGCTCAGATATCCCCAGACTGGAACTGCTTCTTCTCTTTCCAACCCAAAGATGGGATTTTAGACCTTTAAACCTGCCTGTTTTCTCTAACCATGTGAGCTTGTCTGATGAGGGTCACTACACCTCCATACAACCCTGGTCTTGCTTAATGGCAGGGAGGGGAAAGCCCTGTGCTCTTGTACCTGTTCCCCCAATTCTTTCAGCATCTGTTCAATTTTAAAAGCACAGAGCTTCCCTTAGGGGTGCCTCGAGCATGAGACTGGGGAGCTGTTTCCACTCCTCAACCCTGGCACAATTATCTTTGTTTCACCATCAGTGGCAGGAGGGATGGACAACCCTCTTGCAGGTTTGGATGCCCTCCTGGGGACTTTCAGTGGGTTTGGCTCCTCATCTGAGTGTGCCCATGGTGGGAGCCAGGGAGCCTGGTCCCCACATCTGGCTCCTCCCTGCTCCCAGCAACAAGGAGAGACTCCAGAGGGCAGTGGGGAATAAATTGTTACTGCAGCAGTGGTTTCAGCTTCCAGGGGCTTGGGAAGGCTTTGTGCAGGCTGGGCCACCACAGCTTTGCTGCCACCAGCCAGGGCACAGCTCTGAGCCCAGCTGATCTCACCCAGACTCAGATCTTGAGGTTGACTTGGACATCACAGCCCCTCACAACTTCAGTACCCTCTGCTTCTGGATGCTTGACTTTAGATGGCATAGGTTTCATTTTCTGAGATGCCAGACTCTCCTCATTCCTGCTGCAATCAGAGCACAGCAGAAGCATCAAACTGAGCCTCCCGTTTGGATAGAGAATGGGGGTAGCAGCAGCATGCCCAGAGGGGAGAAGTTATTGCTCTCCTTTGAAAGGACAGGGATGGAGTTCAGTGAAGGTATGAGGATTAAGCAAATGCTAATGCTGAGCAAGTAAATGGGTGATCAGATTAGAGGGAGAGCTGCAGGCCCTTACAGGTGGGGACAAGCAGAACTGTGGGGCAGCTATGGGCCATGGGGTTCTTCCTGTAGCTGCTCCTGCCTCTCAGAGAGGTGCAGCTGTGCCTTGTTTCCAGGCTGCTCGTGGCAGGTTGGCGTGTTGCTCTTGTTCCAGCCTTACCATTTATTATGACCAGGTACATTTCACATTTCAAGATATTTTTCTACTGACTCTCCTATAAGCAACAGTATGATCCAAACTGCGTCCTTGAATAGTTCATGGTGGTCAGAGAGAGACCTTCAACAGCTAAAATTTCTTTGGTGTCAGACATTTACTGGAGCTTGAAGACACAGAGATGTTGAAGGGT
>JAWWLV010000179.1:56463352-56480599 GCA_035041135.1 Platyrinchus mystaceus
TGAAAAGGAAGGAAAAGAAGGCAATGAGGATGCAAATGATGCAGAAGAAAACAGTGATGTGAATGTGGAGGAAGACAGCAATGGTGGCAGAAATGCCAAAGAAGGAGGCAATGTTGTCACAAATTAAGGAGACGATGTTGGAAATGGAGGAAAGAAGGCAATAAGGAAGCAAAGCAAGAAGCAAATGACAGTGCAAATGTGCACGAAGACAATGCTGTTGGCAACGAAGAAGGGAAATGAAGACGAAGACCATGGTGTTGAAAGTAAGTTTGGAAGGCTCTTAAAGGAGCACATACAGTGGCCTGTTCTGGACCTGGACAGAGGTTGTGTGATGATCACTGACCCTATGGACAACTTCACAAGTACTTTTGGACACCAACTGTCAAATCATCTCTACCCAGTGCCACAACAAACCATCAGGGTGGAAGCGCGTTAGAAGGTTGGAGTCGCCATGTGGAGGATGTTGTGTTCTGTGTGCTTGTACCCCCCAAACCCCCCCAGGCCATGCCTTCCACCTGGAGCTGGACACTACAGAAAAGAAGATCCAGAAGCCCTCACAGGAGCCATGCAGGAGCACACTGGCCTGCAACTCTGGCTCAAAGAACTCCTGTTTGCCACCGTTGAAAGAAGTCCTCACACACAGAGCTGAGCTTGTGGGGCTCCCATCTGAGGATAGACATGCACATTTTAACTGTAGTTAATATATAAGTAGTGAATAGGTAGTTAGTGCATTTACCCCCAGTAATCCTGAACCTATAGTGCTGAATTGGTTCTGATCAGAAATTAAGCCTATTTGCACCCAGAAAGTCTTATCTCAGATGACAAGCTGGAACTCAAGGGGGTTGCTTTTCTGCTAAATTTTCTTAATGCATCAGACACTCTATACCCTCCCCAGGGATCTGGTGCCACCTGAGTGGACATGCTGGATACAGAGAAGTGGCTGCTGTATCAGCAGTGGGATTTG
The DNA here is from genome assembly GCA_035041135.1 of Platyrinchus mystaceus. Classification (NCBI taxonomy): domain Eukaryota; kingdom Metazoa; phylum Chordata; class Aves; order Passeriformes; family Tyrannidae; genus Platyrinchus; species Platyrinchus mystaceus. The sequence continues at coordinate 56,464,317 of JAWWLV010000179.1, forward strand.
CTGCTGCACCTTCCTCTGCAGCAAAAGCAGACTCCAGGCAGGCAGAGCTGATGCAGTTGAGTAGGTCATGGAAGATAACTTGAATGTGGACACTGTGCAAGGAGAAATAAGTTGAAATTTGGGATGGTGTTCAGACATTTATGGCTTCCCTTCCCTTCACATGCAGACATTGCAGCCAAGGCGAGAAGGTGTGCACTTAGCTCATAAAAATAAACAGTGCTCTCAGCTGCATTCCTGGATGTAATGTTTGCAGATCTGATTTTCACTTGTGCCACTCCGGCAAGCATTAGTTGGTTCAAATACTAAATATTTACATAGCGTGTGTCACGTGCCGACTGTGAGGAGGGAAAGCATCATCGCTCCCACTTACAGGGGAGTTAAGTGACTTTTCCATGACTGCTCTGGAAAGAACCTAGCAGGACCTAAAATCCATTAGGGCCCCTGGGGTGCAGGGCTGCTCTCTTTTGCTGGGGCTTTGGGAGCCATCCTTTTGGGGAAAGCTGTCCCTTGACAGGGGGAAAGGAGCAATAGGGAATTCAGCACAGGCAATTGGACAAAGCTTTGGGTGCCCCATGAAAAAGTCAGGCCCTTGCATACACTGCGATGGCATCACCGAGCCCAGGAAGCTGGACCTTGTGCACAACTTAATTTCATGCAGGAGACAATGACAGAGACTTTAAAGAAGCAGCTGTCCCCTGATTCCAAAAATCACCCAGAGTTCTGAGAAAGCTCATCTCTTCCAACCTGCAGGGCAAACAGAATTGTTGCTCCTTCTATTGACAACAAGCTATAAATTATCCCGTTATAAAAGGGAACAGCAGCCAGAGGAGCTATGCTCCTGCCAGCTAGCAGGCATTTGGTTTTAGCAGGGAGGGGCAAAACCCTTGCATTTAAGGGCGATGCCTCTCAGTTTACCCAGGTTGTTGCCCAGTAGCCTGCTGGCTTCTATAGGTTCCTACAGTAAAGGTCGCATAGATGGCTTGGGAATAATGCATTCCCCTTGCTCATGTCAGGCGGATGGAGCTGAAAGTCTCTCAGGACTGGTTGTCTCCTGCATGTTTATTTTATTCAGTGGTATCATGTCAGTGTGTCTGCCTAAATATAGCTTCTGTGAAGAGCATTTCTAAGTTTCCTGTTACAGTTTCACTCGCAGTTACCTTACAGTAAATGGAGGAAAATCAATGTAATCTCCATTACACGTCGCCTCTAAATGTGCCCTGCTGGAAATTCTGCCCGGATTGATTCTCCTCTCATGTAAACTGCCCGTCCTCTCTGCCTCTCTGCCCCTCTCTCCCTCCTTTTTTGTTGGAATAAACCACAACTTTATCATTTAAAAACCCCTCTCTCTCCATTGTCTGATGAGCCCTACAGATAAGGCTTTCACAGGAACTGACAGTGCAGAAACCATGGAGTCCCTGGACAGAGTTGCAACTGCAAAGTCGGGATTAATTGACTCTGTGGCATTTGGACATGACAATTTCAGCAGCTTCGACAGAGTAAATTGAGCAGAAGGGTCAAATTCAAGGTAATCTCTGAACAGCAAACATAAGCCTAGAGATCACTTCCTTTGTCTTTTACAGACAAGACAATCCTACAAGCAGCAAGGAAATGATTGATTTAAAAATGTATCCCCTTTGCTGTGGAGTTTAAACACAGCCCTTTTACCCGTCCCCGCTGCCTTCCAGTAACGTGTATCCACAGATACACAGAAAAACTACTATTATCAAATCCCTGCAGTGTCAGTGTCAGCTGGTCACCAGTAAACAATCACAGCTATAAAATGATCCAACAGATGTTATGCTGGAGATGAGTAGTCTGAAATAGAAAGTCTAAAAATACATCTCCAGGGCCAAATCACACCCTCGTTTTTATGCCGCGCTCTGCCATTTTTGGCCCACAATTGGCACTTTGGTTCCAAATGTAGGCAGCCCCACAGCCCACCAGCACACTCTGGGATGGGGGGATGTTGTCCTTTGGGGCTCTGCCTGCAGTGACCACCCATAGAATAGTCATTATCCTAAACAGGTTCATTGGAGATTTAGTATTATTGTTATTATTATTATTTAGCCCTCAAATACCCCTGTGATCCAACCAGGAGCTTTGCTGATGCAAACAGAGTCTCAGAAATGGTCCATACTAATATATATTTTTAAAAACTCAGGCCTGAAGTAGCATTTAATACCCAGTGGGGTTGTGTTGGTGTGTGCAAAAAGCAAAGGATCAAACCCTCAGCTTCTGCAGGAAAACAGAGTGGGGTTATGGCAGAGATAGATCAAGTCACTACAGGGGATGACACTGCTGTGATGCCTAAGGCAAGATGGGGCTGGGGGTGGGTCCTATCATGGCACTCCCGACATGGGTCCCCAGTCCCTCAGTCCAGAAGGGATGTTTCTTCATGAGATTTTGCTTTTATCTTGCTTCCACATCCCAAGACTCTGAGCCAAAAGGAGAGAACAGATCCCTCAGGGGCTAAGCAGCTGCTTTACATTACAATATCTTTCAAAGCCTGGAGATAAATGCAGGGTTATTTTGTGTTCTTTTGAAAGGATGGACCTAGAAGATGTGTCAGCAACATCCTCCCTGCAGAGAAGGGTGTGGACAGGAGGACCCCAAAGAGGGACCTGCCACCATCAGGTTCTCGGGAGCTTGTTCCTACAAGTGAGGAGCAGATGACACCAGTAATTCTGGCCTGCGGTTGTACTATCTCGGGCTCTGATCCTATCAGACCTTGTGAGCCAAACAAGACAAGGCCACAGCAGCAGCTGGCTGGGAGATTTCCAGGAAAAAGAAGCAAGCAAGCACACCATCTTTTTGATCTCACCCTCTGTTCAGTTCACGGCCCCTGCAAGGAGATTGGGATAACGGGCAGGATGGGGCATTAAAGCCCCAAATCCAAGGTCAGTTCAAAGACCCCAGTCCCAGCCCAGCTCCGTGATGTGGCCTGGGCAGGAGGCAGCATTTCCCAGCTTTCCTTTACTGTTGATAGAGTTTCTTTGGCTGTTTTAAAAGTTGTGTTTTCAGTTTGGACCACCATCGAATGGAGATGGATGGACACAACACAATCCCTGAGCAGAAATGGAACTTGCACTGCCAGAAAGGGGGGATGGGATAAAAGGAAGGTCAGGTAGCAGAAAAACTCCTAGGAGAGAGTAATAGGTTCTGCTCTCACCTCTGAAGGCAAGTGACCAGCTGCTTACACAAGAAGCAACGACGGCCAGAGAAGCCCTGGCAGCTTCCATCAGTGCTGGCCTCTGGGTCAGGAGGGATGATCCAGAGGACATGGTGAGCCAGCACAGGGAGTATCCCAGTGCCCAGGCATGGGTCTGGCTGCCCCTCCAGTCTGTTTGGCAGGACTGGTGTGCTGTGGGCTTGACCCACCAGGCACACTGGTCCATGCCAGTGAGGCAGAGCCATCAGCTGTGTATCCATGGGGCATCCTGTACCAGCTCACACCAGTATGCCGGTAAGACTGGGGCTGAAGGGATCTCTTCATGCTCTTTCTTACCAACTACTGAGTCTGTTTGCCACCTCTATTGGCTGCTCCTGGATGATCAGAAAGGAGCCCTTCCTGCTCAGCCCACCTGCACGAACTATCGGCCAAAAAATGAGGGGCAAAAACTGCCCTGCCCTGCCCTGCCCTGCCCTGCCCTGCCACGCTCCTATTCGCCCCTCCCCGGGCTGCCCGCTCTCCCTGGAGCCCTTTAAATCTCCCTCTGATGCTCCCGGCACCGCCCTCTTCTCGCTTTTTTTGTCTGCCGAGAGCTGCTGGGTCCTGAGGAGGCTCGGAGCTGATGCTCAGGTGTCCCCGAGTTCAGGACCCCCCTGTACAGCTCGATCCCACGCCCACCTCGCCGACTGAGATTGTCACTGGTGCTCCTCCAAGTCTGTCGTGATGCAAAATCAACTCCCACACCTCCAATGGGATGGGGATGAGGAGGGATGAGATGAAGGCCAGAGATTTAGCAACTGTCTGCAGGCATTGCTCCAGAAAGTGCTGATTTCTCATCTCACAGCTTGAATGGACAATGTGATGTGATCACAGCATCCCCCTCGCTTCCCCACTGCCTTTGCCCGGTGGTGAACGTGCTTGTGCCAGCCCAGCTTCAGAGACTGAACTGCCACCTCCCTGTGGCAATTACAGGAGCTGCCAAAGACACCGAGGTGTCTCCTAAAACACATTGTCTGGAAAGGTCCTGGCTCAGCCCCAGGAGAGGCAACGGCCCTTCAGTGCTGCCTGGCACGGGCTTTACACCAGCTCTCCCTGCCCAAAGGATATCAGGTCTGTATTCCCCATCCAGCACCTTCTCAAGCTGGGGCACACAGCATTAGCTAGGATGCTCATATTCATCTGTGAAAGAAAATGATAAAATCAGAACAAGTGTTAAGGAATGCCCAGCCTGTGTTTATTTTCTTCTGCTGTGGCCCACACATCTCTAATTTTTCACATATTAATTCTTGCTCCCTGTATTGTGGTTTGTTTGTTTTTTGGTTTTGTTTTGTTTTTTGGGTTTTTTTTCAATTTTACAGAGACTTGAAGCTGAACCCATTTACACTAGAAAGAATGTTTCTTGCTTCAGCTTCCCGACATGGGTTAAAATCAATAACATTAAAGTTTATTTTAAACACTTTAGTTTATCAAAGCAATTTTCTCAGCATTCCAGTCCGCTGTCAGTTTTTTCAATGCTATTTGCAATGCATTAGGTGCAGTAAAAGAGTGTTTCACAATCCCATCTGCTTTCAAAGACCTTTCTAGCAAACCCTGCAATGAGGATACAATTCATTTGATGACCTTGGTCAAAAACAAACACAGGCTCCAAGGAGCAGCATATGCAAAGGGGTTGATACACTCACAGGTTTTGTTATAAAAGAGGTTTTATGTGTCACTGTCTTGCCAAAGCTGGATGGCCTTGGGTGCACCAAGCAGCAGCACTGCTGATGGCCAGGGAGCTATTCCTTTGGCTCATTTGGAAATCCTGAAACACAACTTATGGTTTTAAGTAAACCCCATAGCCTGGCCAATTTCTGTGCCTGTGAGCTGATGGTTGTAAACGCATGATGCTGTTACCTCATCAGCTGAATAAACACATGTGCAAACAGAACTGAAAAGGGATGTTCAGACATTTTTGTGAGTGGAAAGGGTTTGGAGGATGGAAGGTGGACAAATGGTTTTGCCACAGATGACACACCTCTGCCGGTAGGTCCCCTAAAGAGAGGGCAGTTGGGTTTTCCATGCATGGAACCCTTACATGCTGCAGACCTGTCCAACTGGTGCAGAGCAGGGTTTAAGCAGCTGAACCAGAGCAGCTGCAGGCTCAGCTGCTTCCACGGAGCATCGAGCCATACATGGGCCAGGCTTTGAAATTTCCCCCACTTCTGAAAACCAGGTCACCTCTTGGGTGCTGGTGGTGGCATTAAAAGTCTAATTTTAGGCTCTTGGCTGCAGCAAGCATCCCTGTAAATGCTCAGTTTCTCTGCCAAGCTTCTGTAGGCTGGAGTGGAAATTTGCATCAGGGAGGTTTTACTGTCAGCGCTCCGAGTGGGAATAAGAAAAAAAGACACAGGAAGATCATCTGGATGGAGCTCCCTCCGAGAGGACAACACAGGCAACAGAGAAAAAACTAGTTGGGGTTTTTTTCACCTCAGTTTTAGGGCCAAACTTGTGACTTTTCCCATCTTTCCATCTTCTTCATATCAGTTGCTGGTGCCACCGCACTGACTGCCCCCTGGAGCCTCTGGAGTGGTCCATGCTCAGCACCAGTTACATGTAGGAACAAAACTGGACCAAGAAAGTAGCTGTGAGCAGCTACACGTTGGCTCTGTTGTCCCTTCTCACACCTGCTGCACATGGGGAAGGAGATGGGGACTGCAGAAAACTTGTTATTTTGTGGGAAGGAGATGGGAGCAGGAAGGGATGGTGGAGGCTTAGAGGAAGGAGGGGATGGCTGCTTGCCACCCTACACCCGTGGTTCCATAAACATAACTGATGCTCTGAGGTGACCCCTGGGTTATCTGAGGATGCAGATTAGCTAAGTCCTTGTTTGAAAGGACAGCTCTTTTACAGTGGTGTGAGTTATCTGAGTTGCAGGCTATATGCATGAAAATACAATACTTGGAGCTCCTCCATTCAAAGCACTGTGATGTGATAGTGAGATACATATTACAGGGTCTTAAATCATGTCTACAGCACTGTGAATTCGCATAATCCTGTCTCAGCATGTACCAGGATCGGAGTCAGATCTGGAAAAGATTCTTTGGGGATGGACTATTCAAGTGCTCCAAATTCCTGCTCAGTCTCTGGGAGAGGATATTTAGTTTTCTAAGCCTTTCATCTTGGAGAAAGCCTGTGCCACTTGCAGAGAAGGTCCTGCAGATATCTGGGGCACAGCAGCTACATCCAGCCACTGCCACCCTCCTTACATATCATTACAGATACAGGCCAGCTGACAGAGAGTCAAATCCTGAGTCTACAAAAACTCATAGATTGACTTGCATAGGCCAGGGTTTGCCAGGCACATTCCTGCTCAACTTCCTACCTTTTTTTCATTGTTCGGTAGAACCTAAAATCCAACTGAACAGACCAGCCAGGCACTGGTCAGAGAAATTCATTTACCAGCGTCTGGAGGAACAAGGATGTTTTCCATGTCCCTTTGTCCTGGGTCTTTTGTGCCCATTTACAGGCAGAATCTCTACATTAACTGCAGCACTAACTGCCCTCCAGCTGTTTATTCTGCATTTTACAGGGAACATCTGGACTGCTCCGCTCCTGCATTTGCTCTCACTCAGGGTCTTGTGCCTTTCCAGGGATCCTGGAGGATGAGCCTGCAACTGAGCTGCCTGGTGTGAGTGGGTGGGTTGGTTTTCAGGGAACTTGGTTTTTTTTGTGTGTATGGGGGGGGGGTGTTTTTGTGTGTTTGTTTGTTTGTTTGTTTGCTTTGTTTTGGTTTTAGTGGGTTTCTTTTGTGTTTTTGGTTGTTTATTTGTTTTGGGGTTTTTGTTTGTTTTGTTTTTAATAATATTTTCTTTATATTTAAATATCAATATCAAACTTTTGCCATAAGTTCTAGTCCAAAATGTCATATATAAGGGTGAGACCTTTGAGGCAATCACTCTGCTGGAGGGTCCAGAGACAGCAGGTAAAGAAGGTGCTGTAGGTACATGGAGAGAAGTTAAACATCCATCTTGACTATTCTTGTGTGTACACCAACACAGACCCCTGAATAAGGATTGCTTTCAGCAGCTGTATTTTCCAGGCCATATTTCTCAAGGAGAGAAAAGCACTCAAATCTGAAGACTTAAAGGCAAAAACTACTCATCTCCTCAAGCCCCTTTAAAAAAACTTCTAAATATGTGAGGCCCAATGCTGGTAATGATGCTCTTTTAAAATGAGCCTTCCTTAAAGAAGCCTCAGTTGGTGTGCTGAAGATGACTTTAGATAGGGAAGCTAATTAGTTTGCAACCCACAGCTGCGAATATCAAACGCTGGGAAAAGCTTCTTGTTTTTCCCAACTCTGCAACTCTAGAGAGGAAATAATGGCCATGCGTTGCTGGGGTAGCCTCAAGCCAGGGCTGCTGATAAGCAGCAGCAGCAGCAGTAGGCAGGCAGACAACATCTTGAGGAGCCTCAGGGCAGGACCTTATGGGGAGCAGCCAGGGACAGATGCTGGAGACACTTTCCTGACTGGAAAAAGGTGCTGCAGGGAGCTCAGAGACAGGTATAGCTCTGGAGGGAGGGAAGAATAATTTCTCTGCACATATCCATTCCCATGTCCTTTTTCTGGTGGGCTCTGTGGGCAGAAGTCCTGGAAACCCTGTGAGTACTCCTTTTCCTCAACAGCAGATCTGGATTTTGGTGTTGACAGTTCCTAGTAAGCTGGACATGTTGCTTTCAGAGCTGTGCCAAAACAATCAAGGCAAAGAAAAGTCATTCTATCTTTCTGTGCAGTGTAAGTCAACAGAGACCCTTCTCTGGTAACAACAGAGCTATATTTATTTACATCCACCGTGGTTTGGCCCCGAGGTGGCAAATAAAACCATGTACTTTCTATCAGGGAGCAGCTTTCAGAGACTTTTCAGTCTCTGCTTTCAGAGACTTCTTGAAGTGGAGATGCCTCATGTTTCCCGGAAAACTGATGAAACCTTAAAGGATTAAACCACAGTCCTTTATCATTACAGTGTGGGACACCTGGACTTCTTTAGGGTGTGGCAGAAAAGGGTGATCAGAAACATGACCATGGTTGCTAAGGTCATACTTGCTGCAGTTGAAAGTGTAGGGACAAGCCTGCACCAGGCTCAGGCTCTCCTGGCTGACACCACTGAACCTGTGGCCTGGGCTCGGGGGAACCACCAGCCCCATGGTTGCCCCAGCCTGGGCACCTCCTCCTGAAGAAACCACCCTGAAATATTCTTCACTGTGACACTGGGAGAGTGGAAAGGCCCTGGAACAGCTTGCCCAGAGAAGTTGTAGGTGGATGTCCCATTCCTGGAAGTGTTCAAGGCCAGGTTTGATAGAACTTGGAGCAACCTGGTCTACTGGAAGGTGTCCTTGCCCATGGCAGGGGGGTTGGAACTAGCTGATCTCAAAGGTCCTTTCTGATACGTTTCATTTTAGGATTCTATGATGATGTAAGGATGGTGGAAAGGTTTTCATGGTGGATATTTATGGAGTAATGATCCTTTCTGGGGCCCTCAGTAGTGGGGGGTGCTTTGTGCTGTGGCACAAGTCCATGTCCTCTTGAGCACTGCAGGGTGACGATGACAGAGAGCTGTGTGTGTCCAAGAGCTTTCCTCCCATCCCTGTTTGAGCAGACCCAATCCTTTGGGATTCTGTGTCTTCTTTTGTAATTATTTTCATCAGTGCTGAAAAGCAGCTTTTCAATTAATTCAGTGTCAAAACATCCCCTTAGATGGGTACCAACACACAGCTTACTGGGGAGAACACCTTCCTAAGAAAGATCCTTGTCTTAACTGTGTGGCAGCAAAGCTCCTGCTGATGGCTGTGAACAAAATTAAGAGCTCTTGGCTTATGCGTCTATAATTAGACTGAGCAGAAGGCAAAATACTCCATTATGACAACTTCAGAGTTGAAAGAAATAGGTCTGAGCAGATGTTGATTTGCAGGATAAACAAATTAATTCAATTCAATTTAGCCCCCTCTACTGTTATAGTCCTTTGTTCCTCGATTTAAAGTGTCAAATACGGCGCTCATGCCGTATGCATAACAAAAACCACATGCCAGGATAGACACATCAACCTGCAAATAGAAAATATATCCAGTATCCTTGAGGTCTGCTGTCTTTCCCTATCATCCCTTAACCTTCAGGACCTTGGCTGTTACCCAGGGCTGGTGTTCCATGAACACATATTTGATTTACTAAGCTCTTGCAGCATGACAGTGAAATGATTGCCTTTGATGCAGAGATCTCTAAGAGTACACGGCTGCATTAGGTTGGGCTAATTAAGCATAATGAGCCTCCCAGTCTCCAGGTTTTCAGGTGAAAACAATGTCCCTTGTAAAAGGCTGTTTTGTTGGCTTGATGCTGGGAGGGTGTTGGGCCCTGTGTGCTGAGTTCCTCCCTGCACATCCATCTGTTATCGCCTGGGATTGCACAGTCCTTTGGGCTGGGACTTTCCTTGAAGCTCTGGAAAGTCCAAGCCCATAAAGGCTGTTTAATGCAAAGGGCTTGAAAATAAGCTTGGTTGAAAACACACAAGAAAACAACCAAGCAAACAAATGAGGGATCCCTCCTGAAGTTGAATGCTCTTTCTGAAAAGCTTTAGTTTAAAAGACTTTACTTCCTTCAGAGGTTTTGAATAGGTCTGTGGCTTCTCTGACTTCCAAGTTTAGACCAAGATATAATTCAGCCCTCTTAATAATTGAAAGGCATTGAGTCTTCTTAGTCCAGAGGAACAGATAAGCAGCTTTCTGGGTACTCAAACTCAGGCTGGTTTTATAAGGGGCATTAGTGCAATAGTCTTTCTGTGCTTAATGATGTGTTTTGTAGCCTAACAGGAACATCAGCGTACACACAGGCTTAGAAGAATTGTCCAATATTTTTATTGTTAGGCATCTACATTTCTTTAAATACTAAGCTTTAAATGTAAGCTAAGACTGTTACAAGCTGAGATGCAAAATCTTTGTTGTATGTGAACACACTAAACAGCCACAGCTGAATGGTGTCATTTGCAAAGAGGACACATCCTCTCTGGAGGCACATCCAATAAGTCAGTGCTTGATCAAATGGCAGAGTGTACATGGATGAATCAAAGAAATGAGTAGAGAGGAAAACTGGATCCCAGCCTTCCTGCTGCAACACAGTTCCTGAAATCCTGTGTTTTTTGCTGTTTTTCACTTGTTGGACTTCTGTACACAAGTGCTGAAAATTACAGAAATTTTAGAGGAATTCATCTGATCCACAGCACCCATGATCTGCTCACAAGTGGCTGGTGGGTGGGCTGAGCACTGCATCAGTTTAATGACCTGGAACACCGTGGAGCTGCTCTGTGTCGGATGCTGCTGCACGGGATCTACCATCTCCGGGTGGCACAAAGGGGCAGGCACGCTTCCTCAGCGTGCCTCAGAGTGTCCCAGCTGGCCCAAAACTGGTTAGAGGGAAGGAAATAGTTCCTAACCTGCACAGATGGCTCCTGTTAACTCCCCTGTCTCATCCCTACGGCTCAGCCTGGTGTTACACGGCAGAGCTTGTGCTGCTTTGCTGGAAAAATGAGAGGGGCTGCAAAACGGCCCAAGCTGCCTTTGATTGCTGTGCTGTAGACAAGTGCTTAGCTTTTGTTTTGAATAACAAATAGGATGGATATTTGCAGCTGTAGTGGTCAGGCACATTGCACTAAACACCAGCCCTGACAGCCTCGTGGGCTCTTCCCAAGCACTGAAGACTTCCTCATGCTGTGGCAATCTTGGCTGGAGGCAGGTCCTGAGCCCCCGGAAACATTTGGAGTGGTCCTGCCTGGCTCCAGACTCCCCTCCTAGACATACCTGCTTCCAGGGGCTCAACAATCTCTACTTTTCTTAAAAAAAAAAAAAAAAAAAAAAAAAAAAAAAAAATAAAAAAGAAATTCTTATTCCACATAAAAGATCTAAAAATAGTACCTGAAGAAAAAAAAGTTCCTCCTTTTTGTATCAAGATTAAATGCTCAGGATTAATTCTACACTGCTGTATTCACATTCTGGATGTGCTTTATGAAGCCAGTGAGGCAAAAACAGCCATGAGAGCACCAGGGCTGCAATGACAAACCACGCTCAGCTCTGACCCACAAGACCCTCTCTCATCTTGTCCAGGAACAGAACCTTACAGAACAATATGCTTTATGAGCAAACAAATTCACTACGTAAAAATGAGTCATTTTGTTCAACGTTAACCTGGTTGCATTTAATGTTTGCATCTCCCATCTCTCCTTGCTTGCAGCCCGGGGGGAGGTGATTAGGTGCAGATGGCAGAAGAAATCCTGGGAGAAACGTATCACCCTGCAAGAAGCAGAGCTCCTGGTCTGGCTCTGTGGGATGCTCGTGTTGCAAACCTGTGGGCTTGCCCTCTCCTATAGCATTATTAAACCAATCCTGCAGCAACTGACCCAGCCAAGAGGTGGAGTTGCCAGGGTGGGCACTAGCCGGAGTCCCTGCACTTGGAGGCAGGCTGCATAAGCCTTGTTTCTCTGGAAAAGCAGCTAAAAATAGCCAGGGGGGGATGTGCCACAGGCTGCACGCTCCCAGTGCCAGGTTTGTTTTATATTGCAGCAGCGCTGGGACTCGATCCCAGGACACGCACAGTGCCTGGGATCCAGGGATGGGGATGGGGGGCAGGGGGCTGAGCAGCCACGAGCCAAACAGTGCAGCTGGGCTGGGGCCACATGCGATGCCCTGTGCTCTGCCCCTCTTCCCTCAGAGCCACGCTCCTCTCTGGGTGTCTGCCCAGCTCCTGTGGGACCCCCTGACCCAATCCAAGAGCCGCTTGGGACAATTGTTAGGACTGAGGAAGTAGCGAGGAGGATCAAGGTGGTCTCAGTTTCTTTATCCCCTGTAAGAAGGTTTGCACTATAAGATGATACCTTACTCCAGAGCAGCCTGGTCAAGTGGAAATCAACACTAGCTAAGTAAATGCTGATCATCCTGCTTAAAGACTTGAATTAAAAAGCTTTGCCAATCAGCCTTGATTGATAGAAAAAGGACAGGGCATTAGGATCTGTCATGCGGCTTTAGAAGGCAAGATCTCCACTTCAGTCTTTTCATTTCCCAATTTATCAAACTAAGAACAGACCTGTACCATGAATGGCAAAATATTTACACAATGTTTTTGCCAGTGAGAAAAAGCAAATCTACATATTAGAGTCCACCTAGGAGCTAAATCCTGTGCTAGGGAGAGCTGTCACTCCGCTGGGATCAATAAGCCTGTTGGCCTTCACTCAGTGCCTTGGCTCTGAGAGAGCCCCTGGTATCAGATCTGATTATTGTGATGTATTGGTGTGATTTTGCCTGTGCTCATCTGAGAGGCTGGGATCAGGTTGCATGGAAGAGCAGCAAAAGAAAGAAAAAATAGAAGTAAAAAAATACCCTGAACAAAGACATTAGAGGTAAAAGAAAGCCATTTGGAAAAATGAAGCTGGCAGCATGACTGGGAAGATGCAGCAGATGAGAACATTGGGTACAAAGCTGGTACCTGTCTTGGCTGTCTCCTGCACATTGCTCTGGCTCTGGGCAGCCAAAAAGCTGCTCAGCATGATGCTGCCACTGCAGATGGGACAGTCTCCACCCTTCCAAAATCAGCTGTTAGGGGATGCAAAGGGTCAAGGCTGCTTTGGAGGGCCAGTGTGAGGCTGTGCAACTTTCATACACACCCTGCACCAGTCTAACCCTGTTCCTTTTTTTGTCCTGGGAGCCTGTTGCAAACCCCCCTCCCTGCTCTTTACAGATATTTCATAAATATCAGACAAAAGTATTGGAGGCAGAGGTTGCTCGCTCCAGCAAATGGGGTTTTCTGAAGCACTTCCATGACTAAGCAAAAACCTTGGATGTGATTTCAGCTGCTTTGCCCTGATGCTTGTCTCCCAGTAATCCTGACCACAACAGGAGGAGATGGGACAGATCCTGATACCAGTCTCAAAGACGAAGGAGACATGTTGTAGATGTCCCCCTCCCTCTTCTGTCACCTCTGGAAGGTCCCAGCTCTGGTGGCTGCATTTAGCTGCCCCAAGCCTGGGGCTCCCCTGTGCTGCTGACACCCTGCTAACCTGCCATAGCAGGAGCAACTGGGCTGCAAACCTGCCCTGGGGCTCTGCACATGATTGATAGCAGGACAGAGCAGAGGGGCTGGCAGAGTGGATTAGCAGCTGATGGATTGCTGTAACTCAAGCCTTCACATCCCTGCTGCACCAGGGTCAGCAGCACTTGGGCTGCAGTACAAGCCCAGCCAGGCCAGCAAGCTTCCACTGAGAGTCTGCTGAAGCTGGGAATCTGGGGAGCAGCAAACCCCAAGTTTTCTCTCTGGGGAGACCCACGGGGAGTGCTGAAGTCCTTACAAAATCCCTCACCTTCGCAGTGAATAGAAAAGAGGCACTAATGATAGCATGGCACGGGCCTGCAATACCTCTTTGTTTGTTTTCCTGATTTTATTGCAAAATGAGGACCCCAAAACCCCAGCGTGGGAGCGGGGGGAGCCTGAAGGGCCAAACGAAGGAGGTTACGGGAGGAGTGGAGTGGGTTATCGGTGTGAGTGCATTCCTGCAGGGCTGGGTGGGCTACCAGCCGGGGCCCCTTCCACAAACCCCGGGGAGCTGTTTGCACAGCGCCCGCCGTTGGTCCCAAGAACATTTCTTAAATTGTTTCTCGCACTCTCAAGTGCGTGACTGTGCCTTGTCCAGTTATTTTAGCGATTGCTGCACGAGCAAGTGTTACCCAAACACCCTCTCCCCACAAGCCAGGGCAGAGCTGCTGGAGGGACCCACATGATGGGCAGGAGTTGGAGGCACATTTATCCAACACCACCTCCACTGGCCAAGCGCACTGGAAACCCCATTAGTGACTCTGGTCCCCAAAACCATCCCCATCCCCAGGCTTACAGGAGCAGCTGCAGCTCTGGAGGCGACCAACAGGCTGGGGCACAGCAATTCTCATGGCCCCTGCCTTGCAGCTCCTGGGGAGGTTTTGGAGGTAGTGGCTGGGCTGTGCCATTCATAGGGCACAGAACCCATCTGTGCCCACCATCACCTGTTGAGGGCTTTGGAAAGGGCACACACTGCTCAGGGCTCACACAGCACCAGGTCCATGCCCAGCTGGTCGGATGTGGCCGAGCCCAGTCTGGCTTCTGGCTGCCACAGGCATGTTTGTAGCCAGCACTGCAACATTTTGCTCTTGCAAAATGATCAAATCATATTTATCTTACTGGCGAATGCTCTACCCATCAAACCCATACCCTGAGAATTGACCCACAGGTGGGCACAAGAGAAGCCCAGGGATCTTTCTGTTAATGATTCTGGGGCATGAGGGCAGCCAAAAGGGGTTTCTCAGAGCGCCAATGCTTTTGAATGTTTTATTAGAGACCAAAGCCAGCACAGGATATTGAGCACTTCAGCAGCAGAGCAATACAGTGCATGGTTGTCAGGGTTTAATATGTATCTGATCGTATTTCCAATTACGAGAAATGCACTGAAGCCAGTCCTGAGGCCAGAGAGCCCCAAGCACCACAAATCTGGGCCATTTAGCTGTTATGAATTCTTCCTCCCTTCCCTCATGATTCATCTCGAGAGCATTTAAAGTCCTTGTAAAAATGCCTTCCCAATTAAAGAGCGAGACTGGCTCTGAAGGACTAGACTAATTGAGGAGTACCTTTTGCGGCAGTGCAGGATTTGTATGAGCATCCCTTTTTTTCATTCATATCAAGCAAAATCCTGTGTGAACTAGCGGGAGTGAAAACTCCTGGTGAAAACCTGCTCCAAAGTCCATCATGTCCTTCCTTAAATAAAATTCAAGCATGGGGATGGGGGATTTAGAGCTCCACCTTAATGCTGTGCTGCGTGAGATGTAACATCCCAAAGCAGAGCAAGCAAACCCCTTTTTTTGGAGAGGCTGGGCCCAAAAACAGAGGCTTGATTGCAAATCACTGGTACCTGCTGGCAGGGTACCCCTGGGGCTGCAGAATTGGGGGTCTGCTGTATCACTGAGTCATAGAATGGTTTGTGTTGGAAGGGACCTTAAAGATCATCTAGTTACAACTCCCCTGACATGGAAAGGGACACTTCCATCTGCTCAGGTTGCTCTCGTACCATGTCCCTGCTCAGGCAGCAGCACCGCCCTACCTCTTACCTCCACCTCGGCGCTGACACCGAGGCAGGAGCTGCAAATCCACCTCGGTGTGCGCAGGCCTTGCTCTGACCCCGCTGAAGCCTCCACGAGCTTCAGGCGGTGGCTCCCAGCAGCTTCAAACGACCGCATTAATCCGTGAGCGCCTCCCCTGCCCCGGCGCGGGGCGGCCGCGGCACAGGGCGCGCAGCAGGGGCCGCCCAGCCGGACTTTTATGGCCACAAAGGCCACCTCGCACCTGCTGACGGTTGTGAATAGACTTGCAGACAGCGCCAGGTGTGCCGCTGAAACAGATTGCACAACTGGGCGTGCCTTTCATCTATGTATAGAGCCCCGGAGAGGGGATGGAGCGCGCTCGGCAATTGTCCTAATTTAGCAAAAATCCTATTTGTCCAGCGGGTCGCCCTGCTCGGTCGGCACGTGTATTTCAGGAGCAATTATCTCGGTTGCCCTTGGCCTGGCCCCGGCCGCAGCCCTGTGGGGAGTCGGGAACGTGTTTTTTATGGTTGGCGGGGAGGGATGGTAATGAGGGAGCGGGAAAAGGCAAGCGGCCGCCTGCGAGGGCAGCACTTCCAGCAGCACAGGGAGCATCCCTGCGTGTCCACGGGAGGAGAGCAGCCGGGACCCCGCGCCCCATCCCTGTGTCTGCCCCCACCAACCTCAGGGCGTAATTCAGCTCCTTTATTTACAGTCTCAGCCTTTTAGAGAAGGCGTTTTAATCACGTCACTCTTCGGTGCTTAATACCATGAGACCCGGGAGTAGCTCACGCCTTGCAGCCACTTTACAAATAGGGCAGGACCAAACGAGGCACATGTGCTTGCAAGGTGCTGGTGACGTCTCTTCTGCCACCTAATAGTGAGCCCGACAGTGACACTGCATTCAAGATTCTATCATTTCATAGAATAGAATCATAGAATTAACTGGGTTGGAAGAGACCTCCGAGATCATCAAGTCCAACCCTTGATCCAACCC
>JAWWLV010000179.1:56480699-56584524 GCA_035041135.1 Platyrinchus mystaceus
GATCACTCTCTCTGTAAAGAACTTCTTTCTAATATCCAACCTAAACCTCCCCTGGCAGAGCTTAAGCCCGTGCCCTCCTCATGCTTCATTAGAAGTCTCAGTCATAACTTCGGGTTCATTAGATTATTTTTATATCTCCAACTCACATCATGGAGGTGACAGAGATCTGTATTATAAATGCAGACCACTCGACTGTACTCAGTGAAAGACACTGATCTCATGGGGACGGTGGGATGAGATCAGATCAGAGTTCTGCAGGCTGGAGCCAGTATTCATTAGCAGCAAATGGGGACCCTGCTTGATGCTGAACTGTTCACTCTCCATGGATATATGTGTGGTGGCACGTCCGAAGGATGAATCTAAAATGCAGATGCAATTTCGAGATTCCATTAGAAGAACTTTTTTCCTGCCCGGGCTTGGCCGATGTATATTGGATTTGCTCTAATTATGATCTTTGAAATGAGCCCTGACGAGAGAACTGACATCTGAATTGTTCTGGGTTTATTTTTATAAATATGAATCATCTACTGTTTTGGGAAAAAAAAAAAAAAGTTCAAGCCCTTTCTCCCACATTCTTAAACCTTCCTAATTACTGACAAAAATCCCCACCAAAATTAACATGGAAAAAGTAAAGGTTGAAGATACATTTATATTTACTATTGCAAATTCAAACACCAGATACTCCATTGCTTTGTGTACAGCTTTCACTATATTGCATCACTGCTGTTTCTGTGGAAAATTCCCAAACTGGGGAAGAAAATTAAAGTAATCCTGTGACTGTTTTGTTTCTGTTTGAGAATTGCATATTGTGTGGACAGCCAGGCAGAGCACAGGGATGGGGTGTGGCAGCCCTCGGGGTGTAAAGGCTTCAGACACCACAGGCCCCCAGGGTTTTATAGGTGTGTCCAGCAGATCCCTGGGAAGGAGCGGACTGGGAGGTGGGGCCAATACTTCTTGTCTGGCCTTCTGGAGAAGTGCTGAGGGAAAACCCAGCACATGCAACTGCCCTCCATCACTGTTTATCCACAAGTATCCATTGCATAAAAGACAGTCTCAAGGCTGTGGCTTGTATTGGTGAGGTTGCCTCAGAGCAAACGGAGTGCCATCCCTGTGCCCTCACAAGGGCCTCCCCAGGGTGCCCTGACGACCCCAAACCAAATGCAGGTGCTGGGATTTGAAGGCACTCCCAGAGAGGGTAATCCATGGACTGTGTATTTAGTCTGCTGAATCACACCCTGAACGCCAGTCACACACACAGGAGGGTCAAAGCCCAAAGGGGCTCTCACCAAGGTCGTCACGGCAGTGGGAGTGCACCTTGAGAGGCACCGACTCCAGGTCCTGGATGCGGCAGGGGAGGGAATGTCTGACTGGAGAAAAGCTCTCAGCAACACATGAAGAGCCTCATTAGAAGTGGAGTTGTGTCCATTTGTAATTCTGGCGCAAACAGTGTAAATAAACAAATGATGCTTTGAAAATTTTCAAACTCTGACCACTCTCCAGTACACCAATTTATTTTCCGAAATTACTGCATTATACAGAAAAAAAGGCTTTTGACATGTATACACTCACACTTATTAGACTGATACGAACCAGATAACAACCTGCTGTGTAATTACTAATTTCTAATGGAATCAAATGGATACTTTGGTAACTACAGCCTGGAATAAAAGGCATTATTTATTCTACAGACTGTAGTAGTTCATAAAGGGCTCAGCAGCAATCAGGACATACTGTACTAGACAGAGCAGTGGAGACCCCACCTTAAAACACCTTCCAATGTAAATACATCAGACAGACAGAATTTATTTGCCTCTCACAATAATTCAGCCCTTGACTCACCACAGAGCCAGCCCAGCTCAACACAGCTGTGTCTGAACTTCCACAAAAAGCGTCTGACTCCACAGACGAAGGCTGCTCTTTCTTCAGTGGCTTTCCAAGGACCTTTCCTCCCAGTCAGCAAAAGGACCAGCAAGTAGCAGTTCTAAAGCTTTTGTTTAAAAAAAAATTATTTATTTATACACCTATTTAGACACGTAGTGATTTAAAATCAGCCACTGGACACCATCAGGCACCTGATGTGCTGCATTTATCCCAGCTGCTAAGTTCAAGTTTGCATATTCACAGTTCTCATCTTCTAAACACACTTAGCACCTCAGTACTCCTGGAGGCACATGCAATGTAGGCATGTTGATTAAATCAGTGAATAACATAAACCAGTGCATAATTAAATTGACAGAGTTGATTCTCTTTCATTCATGCTCATAACAGTTTCACATGACAAATAGTTCACATCTAAACTATGCTGATAGAAGACCTAATATCCATTCTAATTAGGCCACTTTATTAAATCAAATTGTGTTGCTCAGTACGTCTGTGCAGGTTGCACAGGCTTCCATGTAAATTGCACAAATCATGATAAAATCAAAATAAAGCACTTCCAATCATTAGATTCCAAGAAGTGTTATCTGAGGGGTAAGTCCCATTCTTCCCATTTGGGTGATAAGGAAACTGAGACATCAGAGAAATCACTTGTAGTGTACTCACCTCTGAGGCAAATTAAAAGAATTTGGCCTCTCTAGTCCTGGTCTGGAGGACAAAGTTTGATCTAATTAATCAAGTATTACCCATAAAGCAAACAAAGGAGCATGTGTTCCAGCAGAAGCCCCCATCCTTCACCCCTCTATCACCATCACTGCTGCTCGGCATTGTAGTGGGAACAAACAGAAGCACATAATCTTACAGCTGCTCTATTGTCCAAATGACACGATAGCAGAAGGATTTACAGACATGTTTGCTTATGATAAAGGTCTGCATGTTGAGAAATGCAAACGCCTCCTCTGCACAGGAGCTACACTCTGCAGAGAAAGCTGCTCCCTGAAAGCTGTGCTGGACTCAGGAACACAGTTAGGGTATTTGTGACTATTAAGGTTTGCTGCTTCCCTCCAAAAAATATCAAAAACTGCAGTGAATACACAGCTGCCACATACAGACCATGGTGACAGGCTCGTGTGGCAGCTGCACTGAGGGCCTGAGCAGCTCTTCAGAACAGTGCTGTGAAAAAGAGAACTGGACACATTTACTTAACCTTTGCACAAAAATCAACATTTGCCTCTCAAAGGCAAATCCTGGCCCCAGCCATGCCAGGAAGTGTTTCGCTAATAATGGAGATTGGGTCAGGATTTTAATTCAGATTTTACTTCCAAATTTATTTCAAGAAACATTTGCTCTGTGAGAAGTTGAGTTGACCGAGGCAGGAAGATTTGCAGTTTTCTGTACGCACAGAACCATCAAGAAAGCTTTTCTTAAGATCACGGGGCTTTACTTTTTTGGTAGTTTGGGTGCTATGTTGTTTTGGAACCATGTGAAGCTGAAGATGACACCCATCGTCTTCGGGAAAGTCTCATCATAAGCAAACTTCATGGATTCTTCTAAAGGTATTTCCACAACTTCAATCAGCTCTCCTTCCTCGGGCTGGCCACCTCCTCCACTGGTTCTCATCTGGTCTGTTACCTCTGCATAAAACAGTGTCTGCCTAGAACCCGTCACACCAACTCCAGACCTGGAAAAAAGCAGAGAGGAAGCTCTGTTTTAGATAAAAAGAAGGCAGCAAGGAATGGAAACCTGGGTCCTTAACTTGTGTCACTAAGCAACATCAAAATGCATGTCTTTACTCTCTGCTAATGTCAATTAGAACCTCTATTTGCAATTTTGTTATGACAGAAATTGATTGCAGCTTTCATGCAGAAATACCAACACTTTTGAATACAGTTGCATATGAAACGGATCCATCTTCAAATGTATTCTACAACTTTGGAAAAATGTGAATTTGGGGGAAAATAAAAAAACCCCAAAATTTTGTTATGGTGAACTGTTGTTCCACATATACTGAAGTCAACAGAAGTTTTTCCAGCTGACTTCAGGGAGAGCAGAACTGCAGGGTGACTCACAGAGACACACGAAAAACAGGATGAAGCTCCCCTGGAGTATCTGTGTGCTATCGTGCTACATTTGTTTGCTTGTTTTTACACAAATATTTAGATTTTTTACTCTTAAGCAGATTATGTCCATTCACAGCTGGAGCCCTCCACTCATGGACTGGATAGGTACCAGGGCAGAAAGGCAGTCTGAGACTCTATCCTTTCTGAACTTTAGCCTTGACCCAAATGGACCACTGTAAGCACGCACATATCCCAAGTAATTCAGTCTCCCTGCTAAATTTGCTTTAGTGGATTTAGTTGAGGATATTTTAGATTATGTAGTCTTTCTTCAGCTAGACTGCTTGCTGTGTATTATACTTCTTATTTGTTAATCCTCCATTTCCTTAGGACTATTTAATTTAGGCATTATTAAATAAGGGATAAGAACATAATCCACTCATTTAGTTCTTCCAAGAAAATATTCACATTATAATTGCAACTTCTTCATTTCACATGATTACAAGTGACTTTTCACATTAAATGTGGATCCAAAGTTCACAGAAACTATGAATGAGGCATTAGGGCAAGCTGAAAAATTAGCTTCCATACTATTACACATACAGAGGATTCTAAGATCTGTAGCAGTGTTATGATCTTAAGAGCATATATCCAGACCTACCCAACCATTAGTCAACTAAATCTTTCAGTTAATCCAGCACACATCACACCCCACAGCAGGAATTAATCATTTGTCTCTCAATTTTCTAAGAACACTGGCAATTATTTTGTTTGGAGGATTAACAGTGACTATTGAAGTTGGTTTATTGCATCAATATACACTCTTTTTTTTTTTAATACTGAGTCGGGAGCAAACCAGTGACTTTATTTCCTAAAATTAATTCTGATACATTTCGTAACATTGGACAAGAGGTTTTAGCCCTCCAGGATCATTCCTGAACGTCTGAGGAGAGAAACTTAACCATCTTCAGCACTTCCAGGAATTCTGAAGGCTGCTATGGGACTTCTTTCATTCTGGGCTCATCACTTTATTCCAATGCCAGTGGTGGGATTTTTGATACATGTTTTAAACAGCGAAATGTGACCTCCTAGGATACAACAGGAGGTGAGATGAACAGTGTTGCCTGTCTCTGCCCCTTCACCAAAACACATGATGTCCTTCCTCAGTCAATCCAATTCCATATTTACTTTCCCCAAGGACCTCTCTCCTGCAGCCACTGTCCTTGGCATTTGTGCACTATTCTGACAACCATCAGAGATGGTTTGCCAACAGAAGATCCACCCAGGGCTGACCACTGACCCATGTGCTGCCTGCTCCTCACTGTCACAGCTATGACCACTGGAAGGAACCTCCCTGAGAGAACGTATTTGTGATGGGATTTGTGATTGTTCATTTTTTGTTGCCTCTTTTCCTTCTTCTTTTTCTTGTGTGAGAAGGCAGAGAGGCTTTTTATTTTTGTAATCAACTAGAGATCCAGATTTGTTTTTCTCTATATACAGTGATTACTCATTATTCTTTTTTTTTTTTTCTCCAAGAATTGCATTTTTAGTAATTAAATAAACATAGGAAGCCTGGAGTTCAGAGATTGCTTTTTGGTACTTGATAGTAAGAATAAAAACCACATGTTAATATATACTGTAAAATTTTCAAGACAAAGAAAGCAGCTTGGTGGTCTCCACAGGTACCATAAAACATACAGGACTGAGTATAGTATATTTGATGTTCTTTCTGATAAGTGTCAAGTCTGAGCTTCATCTAGGGTGCCCCATCTGGAGAATGGAAATGATCCTAAATTGAGTACTTCCATGCCCACTTGATATTAAATAAAGGTTGTATACAAAAACACAGAGACTTTTTTTAAGAAGCTCTTTTATGAGAATGTTCTGGCTTGATTATTTACAGCATAATCTCCTTCTATACCACCTGTGATCATTTACTTATGAAATAGCTGCAGCTGCAGAAATCACAGGAGTTCACCTTCCATACATTTTTTTTCTTTAAAGTAAATGGAAACTGATTCCCAAGGTGCTACACTGTAAGATTCATGTTCTTGCCACCATAGCTCAAATAGCAGGGAGTGATTTCCATATGCTGTTATTTCATTGTATTTATTCACATGATACTTGTATTAAGTCAGTGGTTCTCTTCTTATGAACTAAATACATCAAGAGTGGCTACCACCCCGAATATACCTGAACAGATGAAAGCCCTGGACATCAATGTCTTTCCTTTGTTATGATGTCCAAAGTTATGGCATTTCTTTACATATATATGTTGCATATAATTTGCAACAGAAATCAACAGGAAAATTTTAACTATATATTCAAAGGACGACATACCTGCATGACCATTTTTTCTTACTTGATCATCTAACTTATCTTTCTCTGGTGCAACTCTGCCATAAGGTATTAATTAAAAACTAATAAAACCTTCCAAGTGAGCTATAAATAAAATCAAAGAATGCTGGTATTTATACTCATGTTATTCTATCCTACTCTTTCCTCCCAAACCCAGCAAATCTAACATTTCTAAGACTACTTAGAATCCCTTCACTATTAGACGGTGACTTAGCAGACTGTTGCATGACATTATTTATAAACATATCCACTGCTTTTATTTATTGTCTAACTAAACTCCCTCAAGGGAGTCGACAGCTCCTCCTAATTTGATGACACCAAATAGGGAGGAGATGTCGACTCCCTTGAGGGCAAAGAGACCTCAAAAAATCAGAGATGGGCTACCACCAACTGTATTAAGTATAAGAAGGGCAAGTGCTGGATTCTGCACCTGGGATCCTGTGTGTGTGTATAGACTGGGGAATGAGAGGCTGGAGAGAAACCCTGAGGAAAGGGACCTGGGGGGGTCCTGGTCGATGGCAACCTGAATATGAGTCAGCAGTGCCCTGGCAGCCAGGAGGGCCAACCATGTCCTGGGGACATCAGGAAAAGCATCACCAGCCAGGCGAGGGAGGGGATTGTCCCGCTCTGCATTGACCTGGTGCCTCACCTTGAATATTGTGTGCAGTTCTGGGTACCACAAACATAAGAAAGATATGAAACTGTTAGAGAGTGTCCAAAGGAGGGCAACGAAGATGGTGAAGGGCCTTGAGGGGAAGGTGTATGAGGAGCAGCTGAGGTCACTTGATTTGTTCAGCCTGGAGGAGACTGAGGAGAGATCTCATTGGGGTCTTCCACATCCTCATGAGGGGAAGTGGAAGGGCAGGCACTGATTTCTTCTCTTTGGTGACCAGTGACAGGACCCAGGAAACAGCATGGAACTGAACCAGGGGAGATTTAGGTTGGATATCAGAAAAAGATTATCCACCCCAATGGTGTTTGGGCACTGGAACAGGCTCCCCAGGGCAGTGGTCACAGCACCAAGCATGATAGAGTTCAATAAGTGTTTGGGCAACACTCTCAGGCACATGGTGTGACTCCTGGAGTGACCCGACAGGGCCAGGAGCTGGACTCTTGTCTGGACTCAGCTGGACTCTGGATGATTCTTGTGGGTCCCTTCCAATCCAGCGTGTTCCATGATTCTGTGATTCTAAAAGTCCATTTCAATAGTTGAAAGAAGTTGGAAGATACAGAAATTCACTTGAATTCATAAAGGAAGCATATTTCTTACTTTTGTTTACTTGGTATTTCTTTCTCTGGATGCTCTGTCTTACACTGCCAGCTGATCATTTTTGCATAGATCCACATGGAATGCCCTTTACTAAATTAAATATTCTCCAATATTCCTTACTGCTGTCTTTAACAACATTTCCAGACTCCTAATGTATCCTGCTTGTCCTTAGAAAACTGCCCAAAAATCAATGCTATTCACATTTCATCTGTATTAGTAGCTTTGGTTTTTACTGAAATCAGAAGTTAGTTTTGTTGTTTTGAAGCTGTTCTGGTTGGAGCAATAAAGTGTTTTAACACACACCCTTGGAAAACATCATACATTTCAGGTGATTTTGGATACTGGGGCAGAGGTGGAAGAGAGCAGAGAGGGAGAAGGTGGGTCTGACTGGTAAATAGGCTACAGGCTCTATGATGTTTGCGCTGTGCTTTCAGGTTTATCTGCCACTATGAACTTCCTATGCTTTTGCACAACTACTTGAACTTTTTGAATATGACATTTAAGGAATTTTGTTGTGCCTTTAATAATGGTTATATTCCTTTTTCTGCTACCATCTTCCCTATCCCAAGTCTGTGGCATATGCTTTTCCTTACCGCAGTATTTCACACTACAAATAAAATGCTTTTGCCGTGGTCTGAAATGAGTCACCTATTAACAGATTACAGCTGTATTCATTAGCTCTGCATCTGTGGAAATCACAGGGGTCAGCACACCCGAACTGCAAGTGATGAGTTTCACCCTGGGAAAACCACCCTCCTGACAAAGGTGCCTTCCCAGGACAAGAGAGGCTCGGTTTGGGGGAGGGTGAGCACCAGCCCGTGGGGAGAGTTTGGGCTTCAGTGTCAGTCCAGGGGTTCAGCACCGTGCTGCCCAAACCCGGCACATTGTGGCTCATACTGACCCAGACCTACTAAGCCTGGCTTGACCTAGCTGATTGTTCCAGATGTATTTAGATGTGTCTGTACAGTGCTTGGCCACAATTCACCACTGTGGGACAAATGCAAATGGGCTATACAAAACACAGCTCTGTTTTCCTCCTCTCTTTATCGTGAGGATCAGTTTCCTCTGAGAAGTTTATAGTTCCAATTAACAGCTACAGGGCTGACAAATATATTTGTCAAATCATTAGGGCTTAAGCTCACAAGCCCTGTAACTTCAACAGAGAGATTTTTTAAAACCAAAAGTCTATTAACACTGAACTTTCATCACGGCTTCAGAGACAGTTTGAAACCTTCATTACCTTTGACAACAGCAAGTCTAGGAATGTAAGCATGTCAAAGTAAGGATACCAAAGTGGTATGGTTTTCATCACAACAGTAACTTAAATGTAAGTTTAAGACATCAAAACAAGATTGTATGCTGCCTTGTCATATTTCATTTTAAATAAAACACTGAAACACTGAGATTAAATCATGCAATGGCTTTCAAAACCCTGGGCAACACACTTGAAGGCAACACCACACCAGAGAAGGAGTTTCTGCAGGATGGCTGTGAAGTGCTTCTCCTCACCTCCTGCCCTGGGGTGGGACTGGCTGGCAGCACGAGGCTGGAATTGGAGTATTTCTATCTACTTCTTTCTTAGACCAGGGAAAACACAAGAGGCAGATTGTCACTCCAATCTGTTTTTGAAACACAACAGTAGCAGCTACCACAAAGCCTTTGTTTAGCTCTTCTCTTTTATCAAATGCATGAGGCAATACACAGCACATTAAATTGAGGTCACAAAATGGGACTTTTCACTTGTCATATCTAAGTTCATGAGCATAAAGATACAGTACACACATTTTTTATCCCAAGTGGGTAACAGTTTCTTACTGCTTATAAAATAAATGCTCAGCAGTGCCTGAAAGCCACAAGTGAGACTGAATCCATGTCATAAGTTTGTCAACACTCAGTGAGTTTCTTCTTCAAGCCGAGTGTGTGCACAGACGTGCACATGTGTGAGCAGGGTCGAAATTCAAAGCATGTATTTCAGATTAGCTCTGCCTTTTTTTCATGTCTGGGTGCTCACACCTATGCCAACCACTTACTGCATTTGTAAGTAACACACTGATAAATATTACATTTTTAATTTGAAGGAAGGAACATGTACGAGAAAAGAAACAATATTTTCTACTCTACTCCTCTGCTGCAACATGGGGAACAAATGATTGACTTAACCTTGTGAAGACTTATTAGCTTAACTCAGATTTCTGACAGACAGCAATTAAAAGCTAAATTTCTCATTATTTCTTTATATTTAATAAATACAAAATCTATAAACAATCAACATTCCTATCAGCCCAGAAATATTTTTTTTTAATCTGACATAGTTAAAGTGCAAATTCCTGAATGCAATATATGCTTTTACAAGATTTAAGCCATCTGAATGCAAAATTTGGGTATTTAGTGAATACATAATTCATGTTTACAAATAAATGTGACACAAATCTCCGTTATTCATGCTGAAATCAAGATCCATTTAGGCATGCAATATGTAAACTGAAGATCAATGACATGCAGCTCCTATTGTCACTTCTTAGGACCTTTGTACAGTTCTGACATTATAAGCAGCAGGTGCAGGGGAAAGAAGCATAGAGGTAATTAACATAAAATTATATTACATTATGCCATCACCCAACAGGTGTACTAGCAGGTGATCTTTCTAATTATAATGCACTCCAACACTTTCAGGGCTATTATTCCTTCCGCATAAAAACCTGTGAATACAAACCATTTTTACCTCACTGCACAGAGGGTAATAGCCATGGCACAGTAATTGGAACATCCAATATTAATTCTCTGAATGCTCTTCTTTGTTGCACACTTTTGGAAAAAAATCAAATGTAGGAAGATTAAAGTAAGTACCTATGTTAATATAGTTAGGCCTTTAAATTAATGCATCTGATTTCTTTGCAGCAGGGCTGATAACCTACAGCTCCTGTTGTATCCGGTTCACGGCCAAGCATTTTTTACATCCTCTGGGAGAAAATAAAGAATGAAGGGAAAAGGAAGTTGAACCAGAGGCTCTGGTTCAACTTTATCCTGATGATCTGAGGTGCTATTTAAGTCCAATTAATTTTATAACTATTCTTCAAAAAAACCAACATTTTCAACAACTAAAAGAAAATACTCTGCAATGGCAATAATAACATCTTTAATAATAACAAAAAACGCCAACATATTTCCCTGGCCTGTCTTGTAAGGAAACCAGTCCCAAGGAAGATAGCTGGAAGTATTTCAACCTAAGACACTAACCCACAGTTGAATTTCACATGGGATTCAATCCGAAAGCTGCTGGGATACCATGACAGATAGAAAATTTGTTATATATGATACATGAGTAAGTCCAAAGTAAGTCATTCACTTAGAAAATTTTGCACTTGGGGGAAAAAAAAACAAAAACAAACAAAACCTTGAGGGAAGTTCACAGATTTTAGAGCTTTTAAAAATGGACAGTTTAACTGGCAACCTTCAACTTTCATGAAGCCTCAGTTTACAATTACACTACCACAGAATTAGCTCCATTTTATTATTGAGCTAAGTGGTTTCTTTACAACACTCACCACTGCCATCTATGCTATTTTTGACTGAGGCCATACATACAGTTGACAAGAACTCAGGACACCAGTAGTCACCAGAATTTTCGGGAAGCCTCCAAAAGTGGATTAGCTGCTGCCAGCATAGAAAACAAACTTTGTGCTATATCAAAATAAGGTTATTTACTGAATACCAAGCACAAAAGTAGTAATTTGTGTAGCAGTGATGAAAGAGGAAACTCACCAAACAGGCTGCAAACAATACAGATTTTTTTCAGAATCATCCCCGACTCTGTCTACACAGCAACATGAACCCCCTGCATTTAAATTCATCTTCTGTCTGGCATTTTTCCATAATAGGAGCAGATATTTCTGATTTTCAAAGTGTGATTCCTCTGTCCTCCTCCAGTCAAGTCCCTCTTAATATGTTTGTCTTTCTTATTATCTCCCCCAATTCAGCCTCCTTCAGTCACCCACACCATACTGTCCTCCTGCTGCTGGAACAACTTGTTCCAAAGACTCTTACTCAACTGGCATCAATTCCCCAACTCCTGGCTTCTTTCCTGATTCCTCATTGACTCCACAGCTACTCTGTGCATCATTCAAGGTACTTAAGTCTGAGATCTGCTTAATTCAGTGCCTGACTTCCATCTGATGAGCATTATGTCACAGGGGCTTTGACAGAGCTTAATAATGGGGTCCAGTGGGTCACTTGCATGTGTGTATGAATTACCTGGGCCAGTACTGTGGCCAAACCTCTCCTGTTAGCTGAGAAACATAAAAAAAAAATTCCCCCAAACCACTGCTACAGGCCCTGATAATACATGAGGAAAACCCCTGCTATCTTCAGATGACTCCAATCTGTACTGCTCCCTCTGCCTGAGAACAGAGCAAAGTTCTGTTGAATACAGTCCAAGTACTTTCCTCATTTCCTTACAGAGAATTCTTCTCCAACACAATGAAAGTACTTTCCCCAGGTCCATTTAGTTCTCAGCCCATGGTTTTTCTCTACATTGTTCCTTCATCTTTTCTTCCTCTTTTTCCACTCTAGAATTTTCTATTCCATCTTCCCCCCATAGTCTAAGTTCTCCCTATGCATTGTCCGTGCACTCCCCTTCTTAGTTCATCAGCCACAGAACTGTATTGACTTCCCCAGGCAAAACCATTTCTCCCTTTACATTTGATGTGTCTTCTGCTTTCCACGTCCTTCTGTCAGGTCTAGATCAACTCCTGCTATTCCAGGCAGGCAACTTCCTTCTCATAACCATGATTGCAGAAAGGGTAGTCATTAGGAATAGAAGACAGCTCCTTGCTTTCAGACCCAATGCTGTGATGACACAGAAACCCTTGTTTGTACGAAGCCTTCTCACTGTGCACGCAATTAGGAGTTTTTATCTACAAAAATTTAATAGACTTCACTCAGTGATTATTAATTACAGTTATCTAAATATTTTAATGCAGTTTTATTTGTATCAGGAAAGGACCAACAGCTAACAGATTTATTGGGAAGAGATCAACTGCAGTCAAACATCAGCTATAACTGGATAACAGGTCTTATTGATGGGGCAGCAACACAAACAACACAACTTCAGTTTACTGGAGCTTTGAACCCTGTCTAATGTGACAGGTTCATTAAGAAGCTAGGAGATTATGATATACTTAGAAATTGAAGGAACTGTGAAATACATGCAAAGCTAGCAGGAAAATGGTACTCACAGAACGGATATCACTGTCAGACTGGAAATAAAACTAAACAGAATTCCACTGAGAACCATCCTTTACTCAACATAATTCAATACTTTATCTTTGAAACACAGACTGCAGGTAGCAAAGCTGGGATAGATTATGTAGAAGAAGCTAGAGATGAATATTAGAATTCAAAACCGTCCCAACAACGTGGACAAATGGTCTGAAAAAATTGTAAGCAATTCAGTAAAGGCAAGTTCAGGGCTGTATGTTCAGGCAGCAATAAGGAATGGCACAACTATGGACAAGAGATGAATGACAATGCAGTACCACAGAATCACAGAATATTCTGAGTTGGAAGGGACCCACAATGATCATCGAGTCCAACTCTTAGTTTTGAGATAGGAGAGGCATTGTAGATGATAAATATGTCAACAATGCAATGCCCCTGCAAAAAAAGGCAAACAACATACCACAGTGTATAAAGTATAAAGAAAATTATTCATAAGACCAGGGAGATAATGCTTCCCCTCTATCCAGGAAAGCCCCCACTAAAGTACTGTGCCCAACCTTGGGCACTAATTTCTTAAGAAATATGTGGATCAGATGGAGAGAAGGCAGAGGACAGAAGGAGAGATGATCAGATATCTAGAAAACATGATCTAGACAGAAAGCTTAAATCAACTAAGACAGCTTTGCACAGGCAAAAACGAAACAAAGGGGAGATATGTTCTAACAAATAGGTGAAAGGTGCAGAAGTACTTAATGTCCACTGGGAACAGCGTAGTAAGTCTTGCACTTTAAGAAAAGAAAGGAAAAATCTAGGCAAGACATGAGGAAAAAATTTCTCATAGTACAGACAGATAAGACACTTCAGACAGAATGCTGAAAGTCTCCAAGAGAGGCCATGGAATGATTAGACTTCTAGAGGAAGCACAGATGCACATTTGTCACAATGGATGTCAATCCAGCTGAGCCTGAGTTTTGGAAGAGGAGCAGTCTACATGAGACCCCCCCCAAAATTCCTTCCAGTTCTGTTTTCTAAGGCTTCTCTCTGACCCAAGGCACTGGATCAATAAATAAGACAGAGCAACTATTACACAGATGGCTGGAATGGCAGATAAGAGTAGAAGGACATGATGCATTTTAATTATAATGGCATGCATATGTATTATTGTAATGGTTTATTCCAGTGCTTTGTATTGACAGTCACAGCATGAAACAGCAGCATAAACCATTTGGAAAAACCTGCTACACTTGGAAATGGCCCAGGAATTCTTATAGGTAATACAGCCATTACAGAAAAAATGTCCTTAGCCGACCATAAGTGAACCAATAACTTCCTGTCTTTACATCAGATTCTCAAGGATCAGAAAGATTCACCAATCCTTGACTGAAGGAAGAAGAACAGGACACTCCTTGTAGGAAGACATTTAGAATAAAATTCTAATACAGAGCATGGGAAGTCAAACAAAAGAAATGGTAAAATACCATCTTTGAAGCTTCAACCTTTCACATTAATCTAAAAAAGTAAATACTATATAGGCCCTCCTGACTTCAACATGGATCTCCATGGGCAGAAAGCTGTGTCCACACAGACAATGGAGGATTAAGAGCCCCTTGCATGGCTCTCAACAAAGAAAACTCCAATTGTATACACTCTTCACAAGTCAGTGCAATTAAAAAAAGAAAAAGCAACTGAAAGAACAACCACCTGTAACTTACAAAGACATTTATCAACACCAAAACATACAGAGTTTTAGATACATAAAAATAATTAATATTGAGTCAAACTTATACACTGAAGAGAAAACCTCCTACTGCTACAGAATTTGTATTCTACTTTTCCTGTTTTGCATTTGTATACACATATATACATACATATACATATGTATATATCTGCATGCTACAGCCTGTCAGTGTCACCCAAGCTATGAAATTCTATAGACAGCTTTTGCTCATAAATCTAGAAGACACTTTTTCTTTCAGTAGAACAAACCCTTAATCTGGTTTCAATGAGTTGTAAAAGACAGCTCCTGTGATTCACCCCCTCCCCTCAACAGAAGCACTGCTTGTTAATCCAGCAGGAAATAACATTTGCCAGGATTGACAGCTGTGGATTTGTATTCAATTCCCAAATTAAAAACCAATGACAAGGCCTAGTTCAATGGAGATGTCAAGCAAAATAAAGAAAGTAAAATCCTGCTGCTTTCTCTGTAAAATACAAACATACATACATTTTGGATAACAATACTAAAAGCTGGGAATGAGATATAATAGGATTAAAGCCGTGTGCAAAGTTTCCCTTGAGGGGTTTTTTCCCCCCCTACCAACTCACATTTTGTATTTTTCCACTTACATATTAAAATTTTCTCTTACTCCTAGTAAATGTTTAAAAACATGTTAAAAACCCTATTTCAATAACTATTTGAAACACTGCAAAAATATAATGTAAAAATTTTCACAGTCAAATTAGAAAAATGTTCATATATAACAGCAACTACTGTCCAATTAAAAGAAAGTTTAATTACAAACCAAATATTATGAAGAGATCTAATGGCACAGTTCTCATGCTTCTGCAAAGTCATGTTAAAGGTTAATCAGAGAGCATCTTGGGCACTTTCTACTGTTAATCAGAAAAACAGGAATCAGAGATGGAACACACATGATACAGTGAAGAAGGATTGTTTTCTAGTGCTGTAACAAACTGATTTGAAGAGCCAAATGCAACTTTTCCCAGTTCTAACAGTCTTTGGAATAAGACACAATAATATGATTCTTCCTGTGAATTCAATCCCATAATTATGAGTTTATAATTCCTTAAGTCTCTGTGAATACTCCTCTCACTTGCTGAAAATTACACCTTTCATGTACTTTCAGACATCCACGTTCCTCCAACACACTGCTTAAATAAGGGAAGAGGGAACATTCAGGACACTGCAGCAATCTGTGAAACAACGAAATGCAGAGTCTTTTAACTTTTTACTGCTGTTTACCTGTAAGAAGTGATCTTCCTCAGATCTGCAACAGAAACACGATAGCCACACTCTTCCAGGACTTCCTCACATGCAATTTCTTCTAAAGAGAGGTCTGGTTTGTCCACAATGCCAGCACAGAGTTCATAGGTCACTCCAACCACAGCAGGTAAGGGATCCTCTAGGCAAGGGAACTTCTCCTTGTCCTGATTCTGAAAGACTTGAGGACGATGCCTTTCTACTTCGCACATATAAACAGCTTTAAAAATAACCCCAAAACACAACAGAAAAAGAAACAAGGGGGAGGTATGTTAGTTTATTCATATTAAATAGAAAAAAGAGTGGTACATAAATTTTGCCTGGAAATTTATAACCATGAGAGCACTTGAGAGTAACAAGGAATTCAGCTGTGTTATCTCTTAAAATAATGACACACTGAAACTGGAATTTTAAAGAACAAAGGTTCTCTTGCCATGTTCGTAAAACACTTTTGTAAACTCTATCTGTGCTTACATCATCTGGAACGGATTTATGCACACCTTAAAATAAATAAAAATTGAAAAAGGAAGCTAGTTCATCCAGGAAATCCACGTGCCAGAAGTGCCATGCAGCTTCCATTTGTTGGGCAATGTGGATATCGGGATTTAATTTAAACTATGCAGTTATTTCACAGGAAAGTTGGGTTGCACATTAAGTACCATGTGCACAATGATGAGTCTTTCAGCCTGTGAACTCAGCTGTTATTTAGAAAGGGTATGAAAAGCATTTATGTTTGTTTGAAAAAAAAAAATCCTCTTTTGAACATATAGTTCCTTGCACAGATTCCTGTCTGAAAAAGACTTCTTGAATTTATCTACACGCAGCTGCCACTGTAATGCCCTCCTAAAGAAAGTGCAAATGCCAGATTTTAGTCCTTATTTAAGCAAAACTTTCACTAATGTCAACAGAAATTTTGCCTGAGTGAGAACTGAAGGGCTGGATGTTAACACTGACAATTCCAGATCACTGCAACTTTAATTTACAGGTATAAACCCAGTTGTTTCTTCTTTGAAATTTCCTTATGTCTATACCCTTGCTTTTCATGAAAAGTTACCACAAGGGTGTTATAAACCACCCTGAATAAAACTATTTTAAAGTTTGAGACTATTTTTATTTCATTAAAATATTTTACATACATATTTCACATAAACATAACATGGTTTTCAAATGAGTTTACCTTATATTTGCCATTCTAAATCCCACAGAACTGGTATATAAGAAATCAAGTTTAATTGACAACTTTTTTTCCTTCCAGGTACTGGATTTAGCTTGTTATTTCTTAAAACAAGGTCTACAGAGAAATGCAGTTGCTTAACAGTAAAGTACCACAGTAACTTCTTAAGCCCCTGGTGTCTGAGGCAGTCTACACTCCAGAATTTTGTGCCTGGGCTCCTTCTGCAATGCTCATTTTGACAACTCAGAAATGTAGAATACCAAGATCAGCACTTGAAAGGGAGATGTCCAGATTAGTCCATTGTCCAAAACCTAATCTTTCTCCAAAAGTTAGTACTTTGAAAGCTGCTTGTTTTAGGGACATCCAGGCCTTTCAATCAAAGAGGTAAGGACAGGAGCCTCCATTTCCACTTGAAAGACATGACTAGAGCTCAGTTTTCTTTTTAAAATGCAGCATGAAGCCAGAAAAGAAAAAATATTCCCTGCCAGCTCTAAGGGACAGATCCCTGAAGGGTGTCTATTGTCATTATTCCAAAAACTTATAAAAGCTATGACAATTACCATAAATGACAACCACATCCAAGATTTCTCTGAGATGAGCCAAATCCTCTCAAAGTTTTATTTCTTTTTTAGTACTGATGTATCCATACAAGAAAATAAAAAAAGGAACAACACATGCATCCCATTAAAAGCCCTGGGCATCAAAAGAGGATGCAGGTAAGAGTGTAGGGTACAGAAATATGAAACTGTGACTGAACTAACCCTCTGTTATAAGTCTGTTGTATCCCTGAAACCCATCCTGTCATTCCATCAGGCACCTGCCGTTCCCCTTCTCCCTCAGCACAACTGGGCTCCATGTAGATCAAAACCTACATTCCCAGAAGGACCTAATCCAGCAGTCCTCTTCACAGCAAAGTCCTGAGATATGCCGACACTTAAAGCCCAGGAACAGCTTTTCTCTGTAGATAAGGAAGAAAAGAAGCAGTACCAGCCACTTCTGTGACAGTCCAGATATTAGAGCATTCACCAAGGAGTCTCATTATCAATTTAATATCACCTGGCTCGCAAAGGTTCAAACTCAGTTTCTCTCTCACAGATAAGCAAAGCCTAGGAAACCAAGCTGCCTGCTTGGGAACAGAGAGTCTCCCCTACCTCTCCTGAAGGTGTAAAATGGACTGCACAAGTGATGCACGGGGTGATAAAGAGTTTGGAGAGCAGAAATCACAAGAGCGACCTCAGCTCCCAACACAGTCACCCATCCACCAGTCCTGTGCCAGATTGCTCTCTTGTCTTCCAATACCTTGTGCTTCTTAGGTAGAAACTGCCACTTTGTCACCACCAGGCAGTCTCCTCCATCATCAGATGGACACATGCCATGAGCAGCAGCAGCATGAACCTCCCAAGCTGTGCCAGGACAGGTTCAGGTTGGACATCAAAGAGAATTACTTCATGGAAAGGGTTGACAAGCATTGCAACAGACTGACCAAGGAAGTGGTGGAATCACCATCCCTGAATTGTTCAAGAAATGACTTGACAGGGCACTCAGTGCTACGGTTTAGTTGGTAAGGTGGTATTCAGTCAAAGGTTAGACTAGATGATCTTGGAGGTCTTTTCCAACCTGACTGACTCCATGATTCTATGACTCAAACAACTATCTGGTGCTTGTTAAACACACTGATTAATTACCCTGGAGCTACTCAGCTGTAAAAAGTCTCAGAGTGGGAACCCGAGTAGAACTGATGCACCTGCCTTTCTTTCTGCAAGCTGGGACAAAGGATAGATGGCTCAACCAAACTCAGCAAATAAGATCACAACAGTTATTCAAAGCAGCCTTGTTAGGTGACTCATACAGGGACTTGTTTGCTATCCAAGAGGAAGAACAGTACAGAATGAGGAGTTGAGCCTGGCTGACTGGGGAAAGTGTGCTAGCTCCTCTCTAAACTTCTGATTTCTCTTTGATAGCACGGGTGGTTTGCACCTCCTCAAATGGAACATGGATTATTATTCAAATCTTTGATACCGTTTATTTTAAGTCAATGGAAAAAAAATCACAACCCACTAAAAGGGCATTATACTTACAGTTAAAAAAAACAGGGTGCATGTTCATAGGTGCTACCCCTGCCCTTCCATGGAACATATCATTTTATTATATTGGAAAATGTGTGGTCAATTGACTACCTAAATAAGCACTGCCCAAGACCTTTGCCAATCAGTTACAAGTAAGGAACTGATATGGAAACTACTGAGATAAGCATGTAACTTTCTTCTCTCTGCTCCACCCAAATGTGTGATTTCATGATCATTCAAGATGATCTAATCCCAGAGCACACTGAAAAATATGGTCCTGCCTCACCTACTGTGTTCTCCTGCCACCCCTCAGGTCAGCATGAATGAACTCCTTCAGGCCAGTCAGATGAACTGCCTAGTCCTCAAATTTTCTGTTTGCAGCCATATAGGACCTGTGGTGTCACTGCATAAGGGAATGGGGTGGGAATGTACAGGCAGGGAGGGGTGACTGCCTTTACAAGCAGCACAGACATCAGTGGGAAAACGTGACCATGACACCACAGCCCAAGGAAAGGCCAGCACATGTGTCACCCAGCACACGTGCAGGGGACGAGCCTGGTAAGCAAGAGACAGCTGTTTGCTCACAAGCAGGGAGCTTTTGCCTTCCTGGTGGGATCCTGGTAGGATCCAGCAATGAGAAAAGCCCCAGTCTTTGTTTTTGCTTTGTGGAACAGGCACCAGGGCAGACAATAACCATGGAATGGAAATATAATTATAATTACAGGGATGTGAGTAATGTCAGGGCATGGCTGTGATATCACTGAACTGCTATAGGGCGTCTGAGTGGCCGCTGTCCCTAAGGAGCAGCTCCAGCCTCTGGAATGGTTTAACTCCAGGAACAGTCCAGTTTTCTTGAGGCTGATTTGACACTTCCATACAGATAATATAATCAGTGTTTTGCTGCTTAGTACACACATATATATATATATATACATATATATATATACACACATGCATGAAGGTTTCTGCCTAAGATTCCCTCAAAGAGAGCAACAGCTACAGGAGCCATTTTATTTGGCTGGCAAATAAAAGACATTAGATTATTGGTAAACAGATAAACAAACACTTTCTAACAGTCAATTAGCACTTCCTGAGAAGCATGAACTGCCAGTGCAACAGTGCTGCACAGCACTGGAGAGGCTGTCCATCGCTGGCAGTAAGGGCAGTGTGACACTACACTAGAAAGTTTCCTATAAAGTCTACCATGAACAGTCTTGAAACGGTCTCTTAGCAACAGTCAGTGAAGTATCTTGTGATTTCTTTTAATTAACACACAGAGAATATGCATTTCTTTTAAATTCCAGAAAGTAAATATTACTTTGAATTAAAATAACTGATATAACTAGACTCAGAAAAAAAAGTATATTAACCTAAACTCATAATAACAACTGGTAAAATGAAAGCTGCACACATACTGATGAAAAATCATACAGTCCTGAATTTCTCTCATTTTAAATTCCCAAGTATAAACTGCACAGTAAGGCAGTGAAAAAGAGGAATATTTAAGACAAAATTAAAAAAAAAAAACCCACATAAAAAAACCAAAAAAAACCACCAAAAAATAAAAAAACAAAAAACAAAACAAAACAAAAAAAACCCAAACAAACAAAAAAACGACACACCAGCTTCTGCACAGAAGCTGCCTACTAAATACTGGATAGGTCAAGAAGGAACTTCAAATTAAAGCAATTTCTTGCATCATCATTGTAGAGCTGTTTGTAATTTCATCCAAAAGAGGACAATAACCAGCCCAAAAGCAGAATGGAAGGCTACCCTGACCACTTGTTTCATCTGTAATGGAAATTGCCCTGGTTAGGAATTCTGGCCAACTGAAAAGGATGGACTATCATACAAAAAAACAGAATATAGAACAAAGATTTTATCACCACAGATGCACCAACTTTTAACTGCTAAACCCTTAAAAGCTTGCTTCACTACAGAGCAAAAGTAAATCTAAAAAAGAGGATTACCTGGGCGGAACTGCTTCACCACAACAAAGCACTGCCGAGAGGTATTAAAGATCAGGATTGACACACTGAGGAGGAAGACAAAAAAACCAAAAGATCAATGCTTTATGAAGGATTAATGCAGAACCATTAAACTTACATCTTGTGAATTTAATTTTAACTACATAAATACATAGATTTATTACTAAAGGTGCAATGCAACAAGATGCTTGTCCAAAATCTGTCTGGAGGGATAGATAATGGGTCATGTTCCCTAAGCCCAAGAGAGTTTACCAAGAATTAAGTCTTTATTGTCTCCTGCTATGCAAAACAAGCACCAATCAATTCCTTCTTCCCAATAAGAAAAAAAACCCCAAAACTTCCAGTCTAAGAATATTAGTACTACCCAGAAAAAAATTCTCAAAATTAAAAGCATTTTTTACTCTTATATCAATCCCAAAGTAGGATAGTCAAAATCTTAGGCACAGACCAGTGTCATTCAGATCAGAGACTTCTGTCCAAGCACAGAGCATTTCTCTGTAGCTGCTTGCTGAGCTAAGGCCTTAAACCAGACACCATCCAAGTTCAGAAGTAGTTTCAACTGCTACCATGTTAATGGTTCTCTGGTTGCTTAAAATACCATGGGAAAACCTGACGGGTTGAGTATTTGGAGATGCTCTAAAAATGTGGACTTACTGATATTCTCTGCACACTCTCAGATTTTACTAGTTTAAGAAAATGCAGACAAAAGTCTCTCTCCTTAGTTGGTAGCCCACTGTCACCTGCAAAAACCAGTGTATATTTTGCTCATTACCATGGCAGCATTCTCTCATTTGTTATGCCTCACTGTATGCAACTGGAAAGTTAATTCATTATTCTATTAATTGTACAATGGCTTAGTCTAACAATGGCATATTTGCAGGGTTGAGTCAAACTTTCAACTTTCCTTGCAAAAGAGCTTTATATTTATTTTCACTATTTGATTCAATAATGAAGTCTCCAGCTGCCAGAGAAACTGCTATTTGATGATTATTAAAAATAATGTTAATGTTTATTATAATAATATATACAAACGAAAACAGAAGGGAGAAGTCCAGATGTTAACATTTATATTCATGGTTGCTATTCTCAAAGACCTGTACTGCATATTGATGCCTTCCTGCCCCAGGAGATGCCATTTGCAGGGAATTTTAAAGCAAATGTTTTAGCCTTCAGAGAGGCTGGAGGAGAACATTCGCTCTGTTTACTGGCACAGGGGTTCTTTCTGGCCTAGACTAGAATATCTGGGGGTTACAGTGTAGGTTGCCAGAAGAAAAGAAGTTAAACCATGGACCATAACATTTTTAAGCTTACTTAAATATTATTATTTTATTCTTTGGTATTTTCTTTTCCTTTGCTTGACTGTTCCTTTCCCCAGACAGGTACTGTCTGCAGGCAGACACTGCACTAAATAAAAGGGGAAAAGGAATTACTGCCACTGAACCTCTGTTGCTTTGTCCACGAGCCTAAGGACGTGTCTGCCTGAAAGTGCAGACAGCAGCAGCCTAAAGCTGTGGATGCAGAGTGAAAGCTTCCTGAAACATATGGCTGCCCTTTACCTTTCTTTACATCCACCACCTCAGGCCCAATCTTCCCTTTGGCTTGCCTTCTTCGGCATGTCTCATTAAATAACTCATACCAACTCATTAAAAATGGCTCAGCTATTAGACATTATTTTTTCCTAGGAGTCAATCACTTGAGATTTTTATGGAACAGATGGGAAAATTAAAAACAATCTGTCAGAATTAAGGAACAAGATCAAATTAGCTGGAAAGGAATAGCAGCAAGTTATTTCAATTGTCTGCTTCTCACACCATCTTGAGATGAGAGGGTACAGAAATGGCACAAATCTGTAGAACTTTCTATTTAATTACTTCTAATTTTCTGAGAGACTGACAACCAATTCTGAACAGAAATTTACATTTTTTAACAAGCCACAACACACAAGTTCTAGTATTTCCTGTCAGAGTTGGAAAGTCATGGAGGAAAAAAGTTAAGAATTGCACCTTCTTAGGAGGAGCGTGACACTGGGAATGCCGTCTGGTGTTTCTTAGTCCACAAGAAACAACATAATATGAAATACTTCCACAGGTCACCAGGTCTGTAACTTCTGAAAACCCATTTAAGGCTGCCCTTAGGACAGTTATTTGAGTATTACACAAAGTTAGAGCAAGACATTTCAATAGATCTAAGTGGAGGATGCCCTGAGCCACTGCTTTCAATGGGCTTCCTTACTGCTGCAATGACCCAAACATGTGTGTTCAGCTGTTTGGTCTGGTCAGTAAGATAAGGAAAGGATTTATCTTCTTGAGTTCTAAACCATCATACTAAGAATTTACTACAAAATGAGTTTGATATTACTACTTTTACAGATGACACAGGTACAGAAAAGAACTACTACAAATCCATTAGTAGGTCCAAATACATATTTCAGTCGTATCATACCACCAGGCATTACAAAAGCATTTGATGTTTTAAGGCAGTTCCCTTTAAACTATTACAACCAAACCTATTTTAGGGTATTAGATATGCATCTATAAGCTTTAAAGTGAAGAGTAAACATATAAAATAAAAAAAATTAAAACATTCACAAGGACTTTTGTTAACATCTCCACATATAAAAGATACAGAAGAGAAACAAAGCCCAAGCCATATGTTAGAGTAAAAACACACAGAAGCACTAGAAAAGAAAGAAAAATAAAGCCCAGTCACATTTCCTAAATAAAGGCAGGAATCCTAGACAAGGATTCCATCTAAAACGGATATCAAAGGTCCTAATGTAGCAACAGGGGTCACGTGCCTCTGTCTCAAACAGGAGCACAAGACCACTTTTTTGTTAGATTTTACAAAGGAAAAGAATACCCAGATATAAAAGGATCACAATGAAGACTAAAACTTCTCACCATTCCTTAAAACAAGCTATAACACCTCTGCACTAAGGAAACACTGTATCATCCTAGACCTGCTAAGATTTCATTTTATGGGGCAGATTACTAACTTTTACCATATTTCACAGGTGTGCATCTTTGCTGGCTATTCCCCCAGCAGCTGACATTGAGGGAAATCGCTGCTGTAAAAGGGAAGGCCATCAGTGCAAAGGGAATGCCAGGAGCCACAGACCTGCAGATGCACTCAGGGAGCACACCCAGCACAACTGCTGCACGCAGATGCCACACTGGGTACCTGCCACTGCCAGGGCCTTGGCACCTCTGCAACCAAGAGGTGGCTGAGAAGGAATCCCTTAGAAATGTGCTCTAGGTTTCATTCTGGAGCTGTAATTTGCTTCTGTAAGACATGGGGCACCCTGCCCAGTGAAGGAGAGTTGGCTCCCCCACACCACATCTGTCAGTGGCTGCATTAGGGACTGTGAACAGAGAAAGAACATAGTAAGAGATGACATGGGTTTGTGCAGAGCCTTCCAGGCCTGGTGAAGACCACAAGCCTGCTCAGTCTTCAGCCAAACCCCTCCTCAGCTTCCCCTGCAGCAACTCCTGCTCACTTTATACATACAATAAATCATTACTACAACTACAGTACAGTTTTTCCCAAAGGAGGCATGCAGGTAAACAGCATACTGTGCAATAATGTAGGATGCTGTTCTTGCTATAAATATAGGAACAATTAGGGTAGCCTTAAAATATTTTAAGAAAGAGATGTACCTAAAATGTCAGCAAGACATCCCTACTAAGAGCAGCCAACCTGTATTTGAGCTTTTATTGTACTCAAGTTTGCAGTTAAAGTGTGTCTGGTCTTATTAGCTAACACAATGTTTTCGGAGAGGGATTCCAATAATTCAGCCAAGGCTCTCACGTAGCATTTAACCATTTAAACTCCAAAGAAAGAAATCTTACTGAAACAGAGAAGTATTGTCATTCTCTAATGGATATTTGTCTTCCCTAAAATGTCTAAATCGATGTGCAGAAATTACATACAACTGATCCATGGACATCTGCAACACAGTTGTCCAGAATTTTAATTCCTCCTCCTCCTCTAAAGACACTTACTTAAGGACAAGATATCCACCTGAACACAACCTTTACAGTTAAAAACACCTCTTGGAAGAGTTTAAAAATTGACTCCATTGTGTGTCACAGAACACCACTTCTACATTTGTTCCTTCCCCCAACACAGCACAGCTCTGTATTTACTGAATTCATGGCAACTGATGCTGTATGAAATTCCAGCCCAGCAGACATTTACACAGAAATACTACTACAACTTCACACTCTCAAACCTGAGAAAGGAAGGTGGTGTTTCGTGGAGCAACGTAAAACATTTGACCACGGCAGTTACGAGGTAGGGGACAGATGAAAACTGACATCCTGTTAAAATGTGCACACACACACACATATGGACACATTCAAAGTTAATTATTTGGAAATACATCCTAGCAATTAAGATCAGCAAATGAACTTTGCCACAGCTTCATGAACATGTACTTCTAAAGCTCCAATACTTGAAAGAAGGTTTGGGGGTGGGGAATAAGGAGGTTTGTTTGGGGTCTTTTTTGTGTTTTGCTTTTTTAGTTTTTTGTTTTTTGTCTGAGGATTTTTTTTTCAGGTAGACATGTAATTTCACCTTTTAGTCATCAGTTTGGTAATCTGTCTGCATGATTTGTCAGTGGTTAACCTGAGCTACAGTTAATCCACAAGCAACTGCTTACTAATTGCTTTCCATGAGACAAACTTTTAAAATCCTTTAATAAATGAAGATTCATTCAGCCTTTCGTTATTCTTGAATGTGGCCCTAATGCAGACTTAAAAAATGTGAATTTGTAAAACTAAAAAATAATTAAGAAAACTCCACAGTATAGTAATAGGAAAGACAAAGACAAGACTCTCTTGTGTTTCTGTCAATGAAGTGAGACTCTCAAGACTGGAGGTGATGATTTTTAATGACAAACTTGTACTAATAACTAAAATACTAATACACTTAAATAATTGATGAGGTAACACAGGCAAATAAACCAATCTTTCTTAAATCATGGGGATGTGTGTGTCGCACACAAATTGTAATCTGACACTAACAATGAAAGCAAAGACTTCTCAGCTGTTAACCTCAACCACTTTAACCTACTTTTAAAGGTTAAAAAGTATCTCAAAATTAATTTAAAGCTGCTTACAAACAAAAATCTAAGCTTTATAGGGGAGAGTTTAGGAACTAATGATGTATGATTTTTTAAAAACCACAACAAACAAACCAAACCAAACTACCCAAACCCATGCAATCCTATCAGAGCCTGCAGTAGTTCAGTTACCATTCTCAAAGAAGACAATGACAGAAGAATGGCAGATTCAAAAAAAAAAAAACACAACACAAAGATGGCATGAAGGAATACAGGCAAGTAAGTGACTTAATCAATCCTCTTGACTCTCAACAGATATTTGGTTTTAAAAATCCCTTTGATACAATCAGAAGAAAATAATCAAATGGACTGTGCAACCACAGAAATACTTAGAGATGTACTCATTTCAGCTGGAGAGCATACATACAATATTTTTGACTATATGGCTCATAAAGGAGAAATTGTCAAGACTTAAAAATCATACTAGAATAAAAGTTAGCAAGAAACTAAATAAATAATTAAGAAGTCCTCTAATTGTTTTTAGCATTAAAGTATAAATTTTTCTTCTCCAACTTCTATGAATTTGGCTTTCTGTGTTCACAGAGTGTTGACAAATTGATTTGTCATATTGTTTTCTACGCCAAGACTACAATTCCATCTAGTCTTTTTAAAAACACCACAGATCAGGATTGAAGTATGTCAGTGAACACGTGTCCATTTCCTGTTCAAATCTAAACTGACTCTGCTTTCAATTTTAAAGCGATAATCAAAAAACCCCCAAAACTTGTTTGAGAGCCAACATTCCAAAGTAATTCTTTGGGAGGAGTCATCCTTCAGAAGGGCCTACTTCATCTTATCTCAGAATTATTTTTGATGTCCACAAGAAAGAAATGCATGTAGCCCCCGTGTCACTTCTACATTTGAATTAACCATCCATTTCGCAGCTGGACACGTCCCTGGAAACTTCTAATGTGGTCTCTAAAGTGCTGTCTTCTTCCTTTTATCAGCACAGCACCCGGTACCTTAAGCCAGAGGAAACAGTCCCTTCTTTTTCAGAACAGACATGTAATAAAGCTGTACCCTTTGATTACTTTCCAGTGCAATTCCCTTAGTATCCCAGAGCTTTAACTATAATGTAGGTAGTCCTGAGATTAAATGTGTGTGCTTGTACAATCCTTACTGGTTCATTTAAGTCTTCCTTCAAAGCGTTTTACATATTTCAAAGGCCAACACCAATCCAATTGGCTGCTTAAAATGCAGCCTATTACAAAAGCAAAGCTATAAGCTCCTGACAAAAACATTCACCCCTTCACACTAATCACAGATAAAGTGGATTTGGCAAAAGATAATTAGAGACATCTAGAAGACTTCTGTATTCTGATGAAGTTTGAATGCTTTCTCCAATACAGGGTAAATATTTAATACTAAGTAAAACTAGAATAAAGCGGTGAGCCAGATATGCTTAAGAAAATAAATGTTACTTTGGAAAAAATCAAAAGGAACACTGGTTTCAGTAAACTGAACTGCAGCAGGAAGTTGTTCATGACACCATAAAGCAGGAAGCATATGTTTGGTTAATCATCAGACCAGTGCAAGAATGAATTAGGAAGTGGTAACAAACCCATATACATGCACTTTTAAAACATAATTTAGATCTACTTGTAAAGTAGCAATTTGTACCCAACCAGAGAATATGATCAGGACAACCTCTTTGGAATAAACAATCCTCCCAGCACCCTGTTTTCATATAACAAAGAAAAAAGGAGAGAGCAAATTCAACTGCAAAATAAATGAGACATCAAAGCACGTTGCTCTCAATAACATTCCTTAAGTGTCATATCTTGGCCAGTATCCCAGGATACCCTTGGAAATGACACATTACATCTCAATGGGTTTCTTTCAACAAAATATTTTAATAAATAAATTCAGGTTTTATGATAACTTATTTGATTAATTAAAGCTTTGTGGGCATTATGTGCAACAGATGTCAGAGCCTGATGGGCTTTTGTTCCAATTCCTAATTATCTGTGAAACTGCCATTTATAAATGCTATCAAATAGTAAGAGCAATAAATAATCCACCTAAAAGGCCTGAGTATGGCTCCAGTCTGAAATGGCAAAAATTAAACTCTTAAAACAATACCAGGTTTCAAGGACAGTTCACAAAATAAAAAGTTCAGGTGTTCTGCCCTAACTAAGGTAAGGAAAACCAGCAACTTCTTTTTTCACCTACCAAAACCCAAATATGATGTGACTAACACAGCCTTTGGCCAGGTATAACTGCACAGTCTCGGTACCATCAGTGAGAAACACAGACTGAGAAACTGGC
Organism: Platyrinchus mystaceus; assembly: GCA_035041135.1. NCBI lineage: Eukaryota > Metazoa > Chordata > Aves > Passeriformes > Tyrannidae > Platyrinchus > Platyrinchus mystaceus. Next base: position 56,509,099 of record JAWWLV010000179.1, read on the forward strand.
AGTTGTTCACATTTTCCCCCATTTTCCCATTTCTAGAATAATGGTTTCAATAATTTTCCCTTTTCCAAGAGATATTTTCAGCTGAAATTCTAAACCTACAGGAACTCCAATTACAGAACATTTCCTAGCTTTCCTAAGATTATTTTTACCAATCCCAAATGCAGGTCATGACCACGCTACTGTCTCAAGGCCATGTAAAAACTTTTGGCACTCTTCAGAAAGAACTGGTTTATTTCAAAATCACCTCGAAGCAGAGGGAAGACTCTCCTTGATTCCAGTGACCTTAGTTACAAGACTTTTCAAGGATTCCACCCTTAAAATTAGGCAAATATTTAATTTCCCAATGAAGCAGTTCCCTCAATAGAGATGTTACTGCCCTTTTACCCTGTTTGAGTGGCACAGCAGAGAAGAATTTATATGCTATATGGTGCTTTCATATCAAATACTTAAAAAGGAAAAACGAGAATCTGAAAATTTGGCTTTCAATTTTGGTTTTGTCTCTGATAACTTTACAGCATCAAATACGTTTCTGTTTGCCTCATTGCTATGCTTCTATTTAGATTGGATCCTAAGGTAACAACATAATAAGGCATTTTAAAAGACAGTAAATATGCCTGCAGAATTCCTGGCACACAAGCAGAGGATCTGTCAAGTCTTTGCTTTAAAAAAACCCAAAAATGAACAACAAAAAAACACAGCATTAAGTGCATTTTATTTGCAAATATCATATGCAAACAAATAGTGTAATTACTTGGGTTGAAGGAAATTAATAGGCTACTACATTTTTTCCTTCTAATACCAGGAAAATTATCATTATCCTGATAGCATCCTTGATAGTCTGATATCAAGCCTAGACCTGAGCGTTTTCAATGACAGCGATTACAAAACATGCCTTCCCAGGTTGTCTTATTGTTTATTGGTAAAAACATCTTCTTAGCGTTTAATTTAAAAAATACTTTCCACATGATCCACATTTGTTGTTCTGTGATTGATCACTGATGAAATTAAATGACTCCAGCCTGCTCTATAACGTTCCTGTACATTTTTGTGATAAGCAGTAATTTTTCTCCTCAGTTGTGTTATCCTTTGCATGAACATGCCCGGCCCTCATTACCTGCTCTCAGCTATTATTTCCCTAAACTTTTTGAGATTTTTTTTTTTGCTTGTTGAACTCTATCCAGTTGATTTTAAACAGTGCATTATCTTCTGCACTATCTTTGAAGATAATCAAGAAAATTCCACATCTTTGACACCCTGGAGGAGACATTACAAAGACAGACAAGGTTTACAGCACAACAGCACATCATTGTATGTAAAAGGCACATGCCACCCAAGAAAGACTTTGTTTTAACCTAAAAAGATGTTAAAAAGCTGTATTTTACCCATTTTAAAGCTGCTGTGATAATTCCTGCACAAAGGAAGCATCTGAGTTAAATTTCATGGTGTCTTATAATACACTAGGACATAAACCAGAAAAATACATAGAGGATTAGGTTTCCATAAAGCCCAAACGATCTGGCATATGAAATAGGAGAAGGAATTTAATCCACTCCTATAATGTGGTCAGGGCACATGACTTCCACCCTGTCTCCATAGCTGCCTGCTACAGCCACCGAGCCAGAATAGCAACCCTGGCTCCTCCAGGCCACTCTCCCAGCTCTGGTGACCCGTCCCCTGGCCGGCTCCCCTGGCCAGGGCTGGGATGCAGGAGGCTCCTGGCGCAGCTGTTGGGTGGCCACATTCCACACTCCCCCTGTACGGCCACACTCCCCGACCTCAGCAGCAGCCAGACCTCAGCCAGGTAGCTCCAGAGCACAGGGGGAGTGGATGAATAAACTCATCCTCTCATTCTGAGTTATGTTCATTTTTAACTTGCCTCGAGAACCACTTTCTGTTTGCCCCCCAGGGCTGGTACCTGCAGGACACAACACGCAGAGGTGCTGATTGCTTCAGTTTCCTTTGCCCTGCAAACTCCCTCCTGATGGAAAACTACACTTTTCAGTTGTCTTTGCAACTGATATAGTATTAAGCCTTTTTTTTTTTCTGAGCAAACAAATTAAATTAGGAATTAGTTTGTTTTAAATGTGAAATTAATTAATTTCTGTACTTAAAAGGAGCCAATCTTGTAAGGCAGGAATGTTTATTTCCATTCTCTTTTTTGAGAGATAAGAAAAGACTTTCTATTTTTTCCATTAAGAATTTTTAAGTCAGGAACTGAGCCATTGGGACAAGTTTTTGAAGGTAAAACCACAGCATAAATAGAGTACAATGCATGTGCAGAGTTTTAAGTTTTTTAGTCCAAATGTCTTACACTTGTCAGATGATATTTTCAGAGTTGAGAGGAACTCACATAATAATCTTGCACACAATCCAGTCTCCTAGAATTTGTTTCTTGTAAATATAATGAACTTTACAATGAATTTTTCATACTTTTAAATGGAGAAGTAGCAATAATTTTACTTTACATCCATTTCAAATGCAGTTGGAAAGCTGTCCTCGTACTTGTCAACTAGCAAAAGGTACACTTGTGTCCCTGTTCTCAAGAGTTATTACTCAAAGCACAGAAGGGAGCACATGACTGTACAGTGACCTTCATCTGTTCCCAAATTATGTCTTTTAAAAGCCTTGAATCTGTTTAAGGGAAGCTGCTGAAACCTGAAACGAACTTGGTCTATTGCTTTATAAAGTAGATGAATGTAAAACTTAAGTATTACATTTCAGGCTCTTACTGTACTAAATATAGCAAAATTAGGATGAGGGAGAATATAACTGTAACCTGAGTCTGGTTTTAGAGAATAATTTTTTGTTGCAGGTATCGATGGTTACTCTGTAATATTTGGTATGTTTTTATTTCTAACAGCAAATCACCACAAATGTTCTCCTGACCAAGATTTTTATTTTTGAAAGCAGAGTCCTTAAAAAAAACTAACAACTCCTAACCCCGCAAATCACACCCCCACAAATTGCTAACCAGTTCTGACAGACCCAGGTCTAAAAAGAATCTTGAAATACACCTTGCATCTAAATTTTCATTGCTTGCATTCTTCTTGATTTTCATAAGGATATCAGCAAACACATCAGCTGAATATTAAAGGGAAAATTACACTAAATTGGAAAAGTAAGCAGTGTGTTAAATAACTGCAGAAAGCATCTTTTGCTGTGTGTCACTGCCTAGCACAACAGGCCAGAATTATGTAATGCTTACAAGCACCAACTCAATGAACTTGTTCAATAATTACACTGGAAAAGAGATAATCAAGGATTTTTATTTTTCTTTGTTCATTTTTAGTAAACTTCACTGTTGCTTCTAATGACATAATAAAACCTTCTAGTGAGCTCTGGTAATGTTCATCTGCATGTTTCAAAGAAAGATTAAGGAAAATGTAACTCCACAGGACAGCAGTAAACTCCTTATTTTCCAAAAGAAAAATGGCTTAGAAGTTGACAGATCTCTTGACAAGCTTGCAAATTTTTGACAGTTGTCAGATGGGAACTGTAACATTCATTAAGTAATTAATCTACTTAAATCATAGAAACCTTCAGGTGGGAAGAGACTTTTGGAGATCATCTGATCCAATCTCCTAATCAGGCTAAATTCTAAGTTAGGTCCGATTTCTCAGAGCCGTGTCCAGTCAATTTCTCCAAGGATGGGGGTTTCTCAGTCTCTCTGGGCAAAACATTCCAGGACTAAACTACTGTCCATGGGTATGTCCTTGTGTCCTGGGTCTTCCTTCTGTTATAATTTAAACCTAAATATGGTAAGAAATGCTGCTTCTTCTGTCTATGGACTCAGTTGACTTTTGACAGCAGAGGTTTTGAAGGTTTGCTTTGGCAACAGTTTAGTGTGTGACCCGTAATAAACTGCAGAAATTTTTTTTTAAGTGGCATGGAGGAATTAAGAACAAGCAATTATTTGTTCAACATAAATTACAGCGGTGATTCCAGGACTGATACTCCACTTCTGAATGGTGTTGGTCTTACAAAAGCTTGGGAACCACACACTGCAGACTCATGCTCAGCTCTTCAATAAATGAAAAGAAAAAAAAAAAGAGCCCCCACTAATACCTAATAGCAATTCTGCTATTTTAGTTTGTGCCTGTGGTACTCCAGCCTGCATATGGTTAAATTATCTTGCCCTACTGCAATATACAGTGACATTTTAAAAGGTGACTCACACTTCAGGCAAATGAACTGACTACTGCAGTCTTCATGTTTTTGTCTTTATATAATTTAATCAGCTGTTCATCTGAACAGTTGGAAAGGATACATTTATACACCAATAACTTCACCTCTCATGGTAAATATTTTCCTGTATCAAGTCTATCTTCTGATACAAATCTATTGAATATTGGCCTATCTTGACCTAATCTGAAATGAGAAAGAACACTGGAGTCCCAAAGGAGCCCAGCACACACTGGGTTCACTGTCACACAGCAAGGAAGTCCGTCGTAAGCACATTTACTTGTGCTGCTGAAAGAGGATGACAGACAAAGACATGAGTTAGACACAATATCTGGTTTTATATTATTAGCACTGTTGTAGGTTTTTTTCTTCAGCATCAATAAATCCATTATACATATCAATTATATGCAAATGCATAATACATACATATGTGTACTTTACAGATCTGACGTTCCAATGCATATGTTCAGTTCAGGTAAACTGCTGGTTTTCTTTGAGCATTTTACAATCTTACAGCACTTTCAGAAGCAGCACAACTTCTGAATACTTCTGAAAAAAATATTATGAAAAAGGGATTTTATCTATGGAAAACATCTACAATCTTCCTCAAGCAGACATAAGCACTAGGAAATCCTGACCAACAGGACATGTGTCCTGGAAAGCTCTTCCCTCCTTCAAGATTTATCCTTCATTAAGAGTAAAGAACCCTTAAGAGCTCTCTAAGTATGAAGTCCTCTATAATCCTCAGCAACTAGTTAACGTGACTTTTCCATATAACAAGCACCACAGCTGCCCTGTTAAGATACAGCAACACGTAGGGCTTTAATGCATTATAAGGGATTTTGAACCTGACTAAGGTATCTGATAATAATTGGCTTCCTAGTCACAAGCAGAATTTATGTGAAATCAGGGATTTCCTACACAGAAAGTTCATATTATTACCTCTGGTGTCAAAAGCTGCAATGAATTTCCTCATGAAAGAGCTTTAGACATTCTGCAGTTCAACAGTAGTCACTAATAGGTTCGGGTGGCAGCTGTTGTACATCTGAAGCTAACAAATGTTATGTGACCAGAGATGACTGGCATGACATGTGGCCGTAGCCTTTTTATAAAGTTATGTTCTCAACTATTTTAAAAATGCCCACAAAAGTCCTTCAGAAATACTGTTCCCAAGAAGTTCATGGAAAACTGATCCTTTAATACTTACTCCACTCCGTTAGTTGCATATATTCACACATTATCACACAGTGATAAACTCAAGTTTAAACAAAAATAGTAATACAAATTCATCCCTAAGTCATGTTCTCAGCACTGTGACTTGAGGCTGGATTCATTTGCTACAATGGGCATATATTAAATTTCCAGCAATCAATTATCATTTCAGCCTTTGTATCTGCGATCATAAATTCAGGCACATGCCCATATGGACAGACAAAGTGCAAAGACAGAACTGTCTTCCAGAAAAATTCCAAAAGCAAGTGTGAAGTTCAGTAATGAAATATCACTCCCTACTCTGTTCTCATTCTCAAGCAGTACAGGCATTTTTAATCTAGCTAATACTTTCCCAGTCTTCCTGGAAATTTTATCTTCATAATCTTTATACTGATTAAAAGTGTTGCTATCCTTTTATGTCCCTCACAGGCACCTACACACAAAAAGACTCATGTAAGGATTTAGAGGGTTCCAACAGAGCACAATGTCCAAAAATGCAACCGATTTTACTTATTTCAAGCACAAGAAAAACACATCTCTTGACATGGTTCTGGTTATGTCACAAATTTTTTTTGCCATTAGTGTTTTGCACCATTTTCTACATTTAATAGATTTAGAAAAGCTTTTTCTAGGAAAAAGTTGTGCCCTATGTTTTTTATTTTTATCATAAGCAGATTAACTAAAATATTTATGTGTCTTTTTCTAAAAGACACATAAATATTTTAGTTTTCAATAACTCTGAGACTAGGTCTGTTTCATATATACCTTATTTGTTATAATCTTGTATGAAATAAACTTTGAAGTCAGGAGTTGGTTTCTTTTCTTCCCCAACAGAAGAAATACAATTAGAAAGACAGAAGAAAGTCCTTCCTTCAGGTGATGTATTCCCACTAACAAAAGAAAATTCCATTATACAAACTTTCATTTCCATCCTCTATGCAATCACTAAAATGTACCACACATCATGTGCTAAAACTCAAATATATGAATAGTCAAGCACAGACAAAACTTACTGAAAACATAATAAACCATTGGATTTTAAAACTTCTAATTCCATCTAAAACAGTGAAGAACTACCTGCAAATATAACAAAAGAAGTGAGAACTGAAGAGGAAGTTGGAGGGGAAAAAACATCAACATTTGATCAATGGAAGAGAATACAGTACGAAATACAACATAAAGACAACGGGAAATAATGTGATTCCATCGTTACCTGTCATGTGTTCTCATAAAATCCCAGAACTTCTTCGTACCATTCTGGGGAGAAAAAAAAATTAAAAATCCATCAGTCAAATTAATTCCAAGTGAAAAAAATCCTATACTGAAATTCAACAAAATTTAACAGGCATTTCTTTGAAACCTTAGTATAGCTGGTTTTATTTATGAGACCATCCTTCTGTGTTTTGACAGTAAGTATTAGAGATGCTGAGAACTGTCTTAGGACAGTTCAAAATCTTAGATCCAAAATATCATGATGACAGGTAATGCACAATTATTGTAGTCTTCAGGCCCAATTTTGGGCACAGCATCAACTTCAGACACCCCAGCTAATCATTCAAGGTGTCAGGAAGCTATAAACAGCCACGTTTTAAGCAGTAAAATAACCCATAGATCTACGTTTTTCCATGTCCAGAAATGGTCTGGGGTGGACAGCGCGGCATTTACCTCATAACTAAACTCCTGGGATCCAGGAACAAGACATCCTTCGCTCTCACCCCTTACAAGGCCCAAAATAGCAGTTTTGTCCACACCTAACATACTCCATTCTATACAGCAGCTGTTCCTCTGCACTGCTGGTGGTGCTGAGAGCACTGTCTAACAGCAGGTTTGAAGTCACAGCACTCACTCAAGAACTGGGAGACATAAAATGGATTATTTTCCCAAGATGGGCTTAAAAAGAATGATATCCACTACAGCACAGCTGAAACTGATCCCTGGAAACAGGTATTATTCCACAGTTATAATGAACAGGTATACACTTGCTTACATTTATATCTTCTACAGTGACCTATAGCAATTTATACACACCAGTTGGAGCCATATATATAATTCCTTACCCTGCTTATTAGAGGTGTGATGTATTTCAGCTGAAATACGAGTCAAGAGGTTTCACTCCCAGGTCAGTTTTAAGTCTATAAGAGGAATCAGAATGCAACCAGAGGAAATTCTTGTGGTCGATACCTTTTTCTTATTAGCAACACAAAAACTAGACCTGCTGAAAACCTACATACCCTAAATATGCTTAATGTGAAAAACAGCACCATGTTTCTATTAAAAAGTATGGTTAAATGGCTGATCAAACCCTGAGCAACTGGTTAATGATTTAAAGCAGGTAAATGCGAGCAGTGAAAGAAGAATCAAGTTCAGTTGTTGGTAAAGGTGCCAACCAATATAGACAGGCCCTTCAGCTCTATTACAGATGTCATGGCTACCAAGTACACAACAGCTGGTGGGGATTAGATAACAAGCACTCTGGTTCAGAGATTAAGCTCCCAAGCTTTATGAGTTTACCAAGCTTTTTGGAACAGTGACTGTTTGCTTGCTAGCTGGGTTTTTCTTCATTCCCACAACTCTAATTATAAACAGTTGTTCACCTCAAGAGAAACTCTAGTCTACGCTTCCATTGGTGCCTGCACGTACCTTCTGCGAGCACTGAGAGCAACCACACGCCTGCATTACAGGAGAAGCCCTCTCATGGTTTAAATGCAATATTAATGTTGAAAGAGAAATAAAGACAGCAAATTCTCAGTGTGAACTGAAGTATGAAAGCTGAGTGCTTATCCAATCCCTTCCACCTGGGGAGAGATGGAGGAACAACTTTGACGGGACTATGACGCAACACACAGTTGCAACACTTGAAGGTAATAGCATAGGCTGTGTTGTACGGTAAGATGATTTAAGGCATTGGATGTGTAAGCTCAGCTCAATCCTTCTCTAGGTTTACTTCTAACTGTATGGCAGGATTTTCTCTTGTTTACAGATTGCTGGGCAATTTTCCATTTAACTTGAGTTGGAGAGCTGTGGATTAAGAATACTGTCTTCTGCATATAAATTCATATTGTTTCTCCAGTTTCAACCTTCCCCTGCCCAAAATGTGCTACCATCATCCATTCTACCTTTGTAGTGTCCACTTGGGAGAAATGTGGGTGCCCAGCTGATGGAGAAGACAAAGCCTGAATCAAAGCTCTCCTTGCATTAATTTAGGCTGTTAGTCCTGTGGTACTACTTTCAAAAATACGATCCCAGCAACAATCTTCCTGGCTCTTTCCTCCTGCCATCATTTTGCAAATTATAGACCCTGATTGCTTTGGAGCACTTATGAGAGTCAAATAGCTGAGGAAAATTACACCCTAGAGATTCATCCTCATCCAGATGGGATCCATCAGATTTGAATGACCTCTTCTCAAGGATGAGCTCCATAACCATTAACAAACTCTACCTCACAGACAAGCACATAATTTTTAGCAGAAAGTAAAAGAGAGAACTTGGTACCTAAAAGGAAACTAATAAGAAAATAAAATCTGTAATTTTCTATTTTCTAAGCCTATGTAACGTGCTTTCTCTAGAACATGATTTGATTAGTTTAAGACCCAAATTCAAAACCCGCTACAGGCTAAATTAATTTGAGTCTGTCTGGTCAAGACATTGGTTATCATCATACACTCTTACTGGGCAAAGCTATTTTCTGCCTATACCTGAATAAAAAAAAGTACTTCATATGATCAACCTGCACCTGTCCAAATAAATAAATCAATAAACAAATGAAACATTCCAACATCTCTTTGTTTACAGTGGCAGAAACTCAAATGAGCCCCATTCATGCCCTATTGTCCAAGTCAAGTGTAATTTGAACCCAACCGTATGGAGTTGAGTTTCTATTGTACCCAAAGCATGGTTCTTTCCTAACAGACTAGTAGGAAGGTTGCTAATTATTAATAGCATGTAAACAGTTACCAATGGTTCTTATGGTGCTTTACATACTTCACAGAACATTAATTCCAGCCAGTTTCTAACCAACTATGTCAAGCTCTATGTAGTATCTCTATCTTATCTTTAAGACAAAAGCACTAATTGCTGGACTGATCAAGATCCATGCTTTTAGAAGCCAAGTAACTATGATTACTTGTTAAACTCTTCCATTCCATATATCCTGGCCTTTGACAAGGCTCTGCTATTACTGCAGTTACAGACAGCTGGAAGATTAAAAGTATCAATGGTCAACACCACTTCTGAAAAAGAGAAGTATCCTTGTGAAAGACAAAAGCTGTCTCAGACTCATAATGCTCTTCATCTTAACAAACATATATAATTCCATTATTACAAAGTAGTCCATTCTCCAGTGTCTAAAAGGAACAATCACAGTGTCTTTCAATGCAGTGAGAAAAATAAGTATAACTGATTGCTGGGAGATCTAAACACTGATGACAGAAAGGAGAAAGGACTATATAATTACATTTGAGAAAGATCTTAAAAATTATTCTTCAAACAGGAAACGTGCCCTGTGATGTTTTATAGAGACAAACATGTCAAAATTATTTTATACTTGTTTTTATCTGTTCAGAATAGCAGTTCTGATACTGCAACAACTTTGTGTAACACATAATCGATTTGGTAAATCTTTAATCACGAAGTAACCACACTCTAGTTCTGTGCTCAGTGATCAGGTTCTGTGATGTTGCAATGCTGAACCAGTGCATATAGTATGTGTAAATTAATAAAGTATAGTATGTGTAAATGAATAAAGCTGTATTCCAGGAGAGGCAGCATGTGAGACAACTTAGTTTCAGGTTACACAGAAGACAGATCACTTACATAAGTACTAATTGCATAAGAAAGCCATATCAGGTCAGATGAGATGTCCATCCTGCCTGTCATCCTGGCTCTAAAATTTAGGAATAGAAAAAGCATACAGCAATGCTTCCCCAGAACACTCTTCCAAGACTTTGACAAAAGGCAGCTGAAGACTGGCAAAAGACAGTCCCTCAAAATGCATCCAAATTAAACAGTCCTCCACTGACCCCAAAAGGGAAGCAGAAATAGCCATTTCTATACTATTTGAATGTGTGTCCCAAGTCCTGCTCATGTTTTCTATAAGACTGACATGACAATGGCATCAATAACTTAGTCAGAATTAGAGCAGCACGCTCCCAAGCTTGACAACCTCCACAAGGAGCATCCAATCCCTTTTGGATCAAGTGATTCCAGGACAACCAGGCACTGCAAAGAGCTCTGCTAGACAAGTGTTGACAGTGGATGCAAGTTTCAGCAGATGTGACTCCTACCTGCACAGAGCTGTTTATGTCACTCACACTTGATCTTCACATTCTCTGTCCTGCTTCCATCCTTTAAATCATTTTCCTAAAACTCTTCCTGCATCTGCTCAGTGCCATAATTACAAGCAGGAGCCTCTTCACACCGTCTGTTATGGATAAGTCAGACTTGTCTGCAGCCTATCAAAACACCATTCTTTTTCCCCACCTACACTCTGTCTGTCTCTGGCTAAAATGCCTTAAGAATCACTGTGCCAGGGATATCACTGTCCTTTGCTTTCCTCCACCACCTGAGGCAATATAATGTCTAAACAACAAGGTCAAATTGCTGTCAGGATGCCTGTGCAAAGGATAACTTTTGCTTGCGAGAGAAACTTGCCTAAGATTTAGTCCACGCTGGCCCATAAGGAAGAGAAAAAGGACATGCTGTGCTAATGATGTAGGAAGAAACATCCTCTGGCACTGACTGTATGGTGATACTGGGTGGGCTCCACGTGTGACAGATGCTGGACATGGTCTGACACAAGTTACTGGGAGTTTCTACTCTTCATTTGGGGCAGCTTGAATGCCTTCCTCCTCCTTTTCCCTGAGGGCAGGGCCCACGCACAGTCTGCCACCCAAGAAGCTCTTGAACCAGCTCATACATAGGGATGATGTGTCTCCACAGGTACCAATACTCAGCGTTATACTGACTCCATCCTGAGCCTTCAAAAAAGCCCCAGCCCAAACAAACCAACCCCCCTCAGTCTGGCTGAGGTGTACAGCTCTCCTGGGACTCACAATTTCTCTGTAGGTGCAGCTTTTTCAAACTGAGGGAATAAGTACTTAAACGCAATATTAAAGAGACCGATGTAGGCTTTTCTTTAAGAACCACGTCCAAGGACCTTCCCATAGAATGGGATTTTTCTTATAAATAATATAAGTGAAATAGAGCTCTGGTGCCCCAGTTTGAGATGAGGAAGAGAAAGGGAGAGTGGTGCAGCAGGCCATGCCATGCAGCTTATGGTGCAGTGCCACACTAAGAGCTGACACAGCAGAAGTCTGTAAAATCACGAATGCCACTGAGAAGGAGAATGTGACACAATTATTCTCTATTTTTTGTAATACAGAAGCACTGTGTCATAGCTGGCTACCTGAGAAAAAGGCTGAGGTTTATCTGTGCACTGACCTGTCTCCTTTCAAGTCCTGCAGCCGCACAGAGAAGTTTGCCTTGCTTATGTATAAAAGAATTAACTGACAGCTTCTGAAACAGCTACATACGAACTGTATTGTATGTATGTTTTAAACACGCAATTAAAAGCTTATACTTCTTATATTTTATTGAAAGTTTTATTCTGAAGAGTAAACTGAAAACGTGCCAGTGTAACAGGTGAAAGAACACTCACAAAACCTCTTTAAATGTTTCCTTTACGTAATGGTAGTTTGACAACATTACAGAAGGGTGCATGAAATAAATCCTCCACATGCAGATTTACAGTCACAGATTTCCTGTCGTTACTCTGTTGGGAGTTCAAACCATTCAAAAAAAACAAAATTTATGTTGGATTGGCACTGATTTAATGACTTCTTGCAATGAACTCTGGACAGACAATGCATGACTGAAGCAGAAACAGTCTTTACTCAACATCTACATAAAGCTTCTGTCTTATTTGCCTTATTGAAGTATTTAATAATTTTAAAAGTGACCAAATTAAAGGCACTGCTTTATGTCATCTCCCATGTTTATCCACAGAAAACTTCTGCTTGGACAGAAAAAGTCTAAGTGACCAGAAACTGTAAAGTTACACCAAAACCACCTCAGCGAAAAGGCTTCACACCTTGTATTACATATTTTTTAGGAGAATAGTAACAGGCTGTGCAGGCAGATCACTTAAAATGCAGGAGACATATGTCCAAAAGAAGCAACTTCACATATGCCACTAAAAGAGAAAGAAAAAAATCTGCCCGTGACAATGATTAACTCCTGACTGTTTACATTACAGGACAGACAACATGACGTTTGGCGACCCATTGTGAAAGGCACTAAACATATGTAGTGGGAACAGTTCCTGTTCAATGATCTTACAATTCAGTTAGAGCCCAGACAAAAGTTGGTGTAAACAAACAGAGGCAGTTAAGAAAAATGACAAATACGTTATGGTATAGATAAGCTACGTGCACAAGTTAAGAGGGTTCAAATGGCAAACAACAGTCATGATCCTCTGGTCTCTACCAGTTGGACTGGGTTTAAAGCAGTTACCCAAGAAGTAAATGTTCCATATTTGCGAAAAAATCCAATTTGAGAAGTTGAAGCAATTATAACATAAAAATAACTCTGTCCTTATTGCTCCATTTACTCTGTTTCCACAGTCCTAAGACACAAAAGCAGTTAATGTCCTTAATGCAAAAGGATAATGAGCATTCTTCATGTAATAAAATAATTAGACTATAGGTACAGAAAAACAGATAAGAGAATTAATTGGTAAATAACGGTCTTAAACCAGAGTCAGCAGAGCCAAGCAAGTGTGCAGTGCCTGTTTAATGATTTACAAGGAATAAGGCAGTAAAATTCCCTAGAGGAATAATGAGGTTTTGCTTTTTTTCTGTTCTCAGAAAAAAAATTTTAAAGGTAGGAAGGTTATGTTTTTCTTGAAAAACTTGTGTAAAACTTGATTTTCTATTGTGCTTCCTTTCACATTCAACTGATCTGCCACAAGTGTATCTGCACAGTTCAATATCAATGTGCACAGCAATGCTTCTATCTGGAAACTCCCCACACGTTCTCCTGCTGCCCAGAACTGCACGGCGAGAGAACACCAAACTTGTCACTTTATTAGATGGGTTTTCATCAGGTTAATCCAGATGATTAGTGTGCCTGGGGAATCAAGTAACTGACTCTTGGAGACAGACAAAAATCTGCACCAACGCAGCCAGCTCCCACTGCCTCCTACCACCTTTATTTCCTTAAGTGGTCTTAGCTTAATGCTTTTCACCCATATCCCCCTTTTTATGATCAGTAAAAGCTGCCAAGAGATAAATTTGCAATAAAAGAAACTCGGTAATTCAGTACTTTTTGGTTTATAAAATATATGGTTCTACAATGGCAAAGATGTGCATTAGCTGCTGCTTCTCAAATGCCAGTTCAAGGGCTAAACAGAGTGGACTTCCCCTATGATAAACCCAAAAAAGTCAAGCCCTCACCCCACTGTAAATGAACCTTCCCCTTCCTTTCTCCACTCACTACAGAAAAGCTGCTATCAGTTGAGATTTCCTTGTTACATTTCTTTTTTCATCTTAATGGAACCTGATGTCACATCTGTAGGGGTTTTCAGTAGAAACATATGAGGATTTATAACCCAATATAAACCATTTCTTGCCAGCTGAATTATTAATGCTGTAACTCTCAGTTATACAGAATCAATACATAATGTTTCCAGTGCCCACAGAAGCTGCACTTCCAGGACAAAATCAGGGCTTTATGCTTTTCGCTTCCCTATCAGACAATTACTCACCAAATTACCTTCCACGGCCTGAATATTTTTCATAGTATTTTCAGTACATGCCATATACAAAAACTATGTGAATAAATAAATAAATAAACCATTGGCTTTGACCCCCCAAAATCCAGAGTTTGGGATTTTTTTAAAGAAATAAAGCATTAGTAGTCATCATGATGCTGTGAAGCATATATGAAAAACAGAAATCAAACAGGAAGACAGCTAAAACAAGTTTGGACTTCTAAAGTTTTCCAGATAAGAATAAAATAAAACCCCTGTTTCATACACTTTTAAAGTCCCATTGCTTCCTGTTGATTTTTTTTTTTTTGGATTAATGAGTTAGTGGGGTGGTTTTTTTGTTTATAGAAGACAGAGAACTGCCACGCTGTACCTAAAAATTTTCATCCACAAAAAAACCCCAGTGCAAATGAACTGTCAAAAAAACAATTAATATTCAACTTTTTCATCTCAAGGAAAAACTCTGTCCTGAACAGACTATTTTTCATCTGAAATCTGTTTGAAATATCATAATTTTTTGTCTACTTTAAAGGTTTGATTTGTGGCAAGCAGGAAGAAAGCTGTCTTCTTTTTATATAATTACAGACTTCATAGAAGGTACTACATATCTTTCAAAATGAAAGGCAGCACTTTCATCTGGCATGAAACCATGCAACACAGTAAAAAAAAAATTAAAATCAATAAAATCATTTTAATTTGCATTAGCTGAGTGGCTTTTTTTTTTTAAATTTTGAATGTATACATCAGTACTGGGGAACTGTCTTGTGCTGGGCTATCACATGACATAACTACCAATTCAAATGCAAAGTGTTGGTGCTGAACCCACTCAGTCCTGGGGTGCAGTCCCAAAACAGTGCAAGTCAATGGAAACCAAGGCTGCTCCTTTTGCTGTCCCAGCTGCACATCTCTGCTCTAAGCCATCACTGACATTTGTGTAACTACACAGGAAGCTGGTTCTGGGAACTGACCTAATTAAAAAAAAACAAAAACAAACCCAAAAAACAGTGCTCTACAAAAAAACCTGAAGAAAAAACGGTATTTAGCAGTCAACATGAAAATAATGCCATTATATACATCACAAGATTTTACCAGTGACTATTAAACAGACCAGCCTTGGTCTATCCACAACTACTCCAACAGGACAGAGATATATCTGATAGGGAGTGTTCTACAGAGAGACACATGCACACAAAAAAGGCCTAAATTACAATTTCACTCCACACCCACTAATCCACTCCATCAGACTGCACACGCTGGAGTAAATGAAGCCTCATCTTCAAAAGCAATTTGCAGAATTACTTGCTGATGTTGAAAAACTACTTCAAAAGAGTTTAAGTGTTATGGAATTTTACTGTTTTTTTAAACAAGCCACTGTTTAAGCTCAAGAGGAAGGGGGGGAGTGTTTGCTTTTTAAACAAAGCTTGCAAGATTTCATTACTAAACTATCCAGAGTGTTTATTTTAAAAGCATCATGATTACAAATAATGGCATTTTGCAGTTTTTAACTTCCCTATTCAAATATTTCTGTGAGAAAGGACTGGGTTTAATGCGCCCAAAAATACACAAACTGATGACTTTTTAACAACTTTAAAAGTGAACATTCTACCTGAAGCGCAAATACTACTTCTGCTAATTGGCTTTAATTGGCAATATTAACAATTCCAGAGGTAAGACTGAGCTAGCAAAGTTCATGGGGACAAATCATCCTGCACACTAAAGAAGGACGTGCCAGCCCCAGCTGACACAGCAGTTCTGGACAAGGCAGGACAAAGTTGTTGCGGTCTCATAACACTCATTTTAGGCCTTGAACAAGAGGCAGAAGTGCTCAGCTCTGTGCTCAGACAACTCTTTGAAGCATGGGCTTCTTATCTGAAATTAGCTGGAAGACATAAAGGTACTTCTTGAAGAAACCATAACGTATTCCAGTGGAGACCACACCAAGGATACCTCAGGAGACATAAAACCTAAGGTCATAGACTGTAATTTTTACAACCCATATCAATTTTCTCTTCAAAGTGAGGGTTATTCTGGTAGGAGTTTGTAATGAAACTGCAAACAGATGGTTATAGCAATGGAGTTTACTGTTCAAAGGTGCAATTTTTTCACACTTTGGGAGGTAAGATAAACAATGGAGAATGCATTAATTTATTCAACTGTTAATGCAGTACTGGGCCAAGCCACTTTGTTCATTTTATGTACATCAACTGCCAGAACAATTACAACTGAGATACTTGATGTGTAAGTAAACTTTCTCCTATAATCCTCTGGAAGTTTACTTTTCAGGTCACAGTTTGTTTTTTGTGTGTACTTTTCAACAATGGAGTTGTTGCAGTTTAGCTTGGCATTCAGCTATCAGTGAGATCGCTTACCTTTGAATGAAATTTATAAAACACGAGAATTAAGCACATGTAAGTACACTAAACTAAGTCAAATCTCCTTGTTTTTCTGTTTTTGATATCCATCATTATCAACAAGAATTGCATTACAGATCAAACATACTGTATTCCAAGGCAAATCCGTAGTAGCACACTGAAATCTATACTGCAAAGAAAAAGGACACAGTGCGTGTGTTAAGAAACACGATATGCACAAAGGTCAAATTTATGACTTTTCTCACATCATTTTACTGCCAAGCCAGCATATAATTTAAGGTTATAAGTTGAGATACAGATGGGGACTTCCTAGTACTGAGTTAAATTCAATTCTATACAAAGGAACCGATTGCTAACGGGTGGAGTTTTCAGACTCCAGTGTCATTGTACACAAATGACAAAATTTAAAGCAAGTATTCAACTACTCTTTTATTTAAATTCTTATCATGTTATTGAATTTTACTGCGTGTATTTTGCCATTTTCACTAAACTGTTTTCCCCTTTGAAGTCTGTGACATACTTGCTTATTTTGCAGGGATAAAAAGAACGTGCACTTTCCATAGTTACAAAATTACTAACACTACTTTTTCCACAACATTATAGTAAAACATAAAACCTGCAACTTTGACTGGACATAGTTAAGGAGTCTATTCCTAATAACAAACAATGTTTTAACAAAGATAATATAATTTTCAAAAACTGTGCATTCGGCTGATGTGACAGCAAAATACTGTAAATAAGTTCTGTACTTTCAAACAGAAGTATTGCACATCTTACACAGCCACTTCTATCCATACTTGCTGAAAACCTCCACAGCAAAGGCCATTTCTCTAATCTTTTACCAATATTTTTCTATTATTGTTAAAGAAAAAAATCTCCCACAATATGCAATAACTATAATAAGAGACTGAGAAACACAGATCCAGGAGGCTCCAGCTCAGAGAATAAAAGCCAGGTAACTACCTCAGCCAGAGGCTGCTGAGAGCTCCTGGGTGTTCCCTACTTCATTTCTTTTTCTGGAGTTTTCCCTATTTGTATAAATTGTTGCATGTTCATTTATGAAATGTTAGAAACAAACAAACAAACAGCATGGCCTTTGTAGTTCAGTAATAAATGAATCTGGAAAACACAGACATGGGTTCATATCCCTACTTCAATTTCTAATAATTTGTGAACAACTCATGAAAGACAAGATTTAAGAAAGCACTTTTTAGCATTCAAGGCCCTCACTGGAAAGATGGAACAACTTAATTTAGACCTTACTCTGGACCACTGTAATTTCAACCAAATGCCAGAACCCCCAAACAGCATCTAAACACTTTTACTGAATAATGTCATATTCTGTGGTGGGATTTAAACCGCAATATTTGACTAAGATTACAGAATTATTTCTACCTGATGGGGCTTTAGTGAAATTCAGTGAGACTGATTCCTGAAAATTCCTTTAGGAAACTTAAACTCCTAAGTTACTAAAGACAACATTTTCCAAACTGCTAAATTTTGCTGAGACATAGATAACTGCTGATTCTTTTGACCACAAAGTTACCAAAATATAGGGCCTGACTGAAATTTTGACGAGTGATATTTAACGACAGGCAAGGGAGATAATTCTGCACTCATCATAACATACCTAAATCAATCATGTCTGTCTGTAGTAGCTGTTTCAAGACAGAGTGAAATTCAATATAAAGTACCCACTGCAAGTCTGAGACCCCACAGTTGATGAGAATTCTCACTCAATATTCTTGAGCTCCTTCCTGTACAAATCCTGTGCACTCATTAGTCAAAATAACCTTTCAACCCCTTAGGAAGAGGACTCTCCAGATGCTGCACACTGGGCAAACACTGCTTTGGTCCACATCACATTCCCACAACTTGTGATTCCTCTGACTGGTATAACACCCCAAGGCATCTGGGACTACTGCCCCATGTAGGATCTCTGACTCAGAGGGACTTTCACCCCAGTGACGTCTCTGGGATTTAGGGCTCTCACCTCATCTCTGCAGGCACAGCAGGGAGAGAAGCAAACATAACTATAGTGAGTAGAAGGAGTAAATGAATCTTAAAATCATCAGTCCCAAGGCAACCACTACGCCTACAAGCATAATTTCTTCTTCTTTGCTACCCTAGGTCATGACCCTCATCCCAAAGAGGAAGGAAAAAAACTGTCCTTTCATCACTAATTTTGCTATGCCATTCAGGAAAACAACACCATAAAACCACAGTTTAAGTTGCCACTGGTATTTCAGCCAAAAGCTAATCACCACCATCAATTGTCTAATATTTCTCATTAGCTCTTTAGTCATTCTAACAATCCGCTGCAACTTATATGGGATCTGATTAAAATCTTCTCTGGCTGACAAAGAGCCAGCAGGAAAAAAAAAATATCCCTCTTCTACCGCAGTACTGGACCACTCCATTTTTAGACAGATAATAAATCTGCATTCAAAAACTATGCAGTTGATGAACATTGTTCTAATTTCAGAAACAAAAACTATGGACCACATCACCTAAAGCAGAATACTGATAAGGAAAAGCCTATGCATAGACTGTTTTATCATTAAAATTGGATTTATAAACAAAACAAAAAAACCAGAAAGCAATCCATCAGGCATAACTGCAAAATTACTTGGTTTCCAAATGTACCCTAAAAGCAGTAATGTGGGTCACGTAAGTATGATTTTAAAACAGTTAAGCAATCTATTCATTTATATATAACTTACAAAGGACAAAATATTTCTGATGCAGAATTAAAACCAATGCAGGAACAATAGAGCTCAATAACTGGACCTTCCTCGCACACCAGGCTGGTCCATGGCAACAAAGAACCAGCATTAACAAGGCTGACCAAGGTCAGTAGGCAGCACTTGGGAGATCCCGAGTTTCATCCAAGTTGGGAACAAAGCCAGCTGCAGCACTGCTGTGTCTCCATGGTGAAGGAAGAGCAGGGAAGGACATGCCCTACACACCACAGCTCACAGGAACTCCAGGTTACTGCTTCCTGCAAGGATGTTCATAGGCAAGGTCCCAGGATTTTGAGCACGTCTCCTCAGCAGTACTGAATATCATGAGCATGTTAAAACTATTTATTGGCCATTGCTGCTGGCTCCTTCAACAGAATACCCAGACACTTGAAGACTTTATCCCAAGCATGCAAAGGCACGAACCCAGCATGTACAGAAGAGACCAAAATCTTAGACAAAGAATGAAGGTCACAAGTTCACTCCACAGGGTCAGCAGGGCTGGTCTGAGAATGAAGATTTAACGTGCACAAGTGTTACAGACAATTACACACCTTCCCTCGCAAGAGCAAGACACACTTTTCTGACTAAAAAGTATACAAAACATAGCACTGCAGAAAGTTGTTTCTTTTCTCTTTCATCATCTCCCCAAGGCACAACTGTTAGGTGTGGTTTGTCATCCCACTTAATGCAGGACTGGAAGGCATGACACTGATCTATCCTAGGGGAATGTACAGACAGAGGGGAGGGAAAACACAATGCCAACTGGCATTCATCTAGTTTTTTTGAGAAACACTTCAAAAGCAAATATTTCAACAGTTTTTCCGTTTAGTGAAATAGTTTCCCTGACTAACTGTTTTCAGCCCCTGGGTGTGATTAAATCTCTACTCTCCCACCCCCCAACATAATTCTTACACTTAAATCTTGACATTTATATTATTACTTTTACAAATTAATCTTTCTCTATGGAGTGTACCATAATGCTCTAGGGAGGCTTGTACGTTCCCATGAACCTTGTGAGGGTTCTGCCAAGACGTTTTAACTCCTAGACAGATCAAAGAAAAAGTAATGAGATAAAAAGAAACAGGGTTCTCCAGACTGACAGGTCAACCATCTCTCCTTGACAAGAGAAAAGGATGGTTTACGGAAACAATCAGGGAGACACTGAGGTTTCAAATCTGGCGGAACTATCGCATAAAGTACTACAGTAGTAATTTCTGTACTGCCGATTAGTGACTGACTCCACTGAATAGGAGGCCAGTATTCACAGAATGATTTGGGCTGGAAGGGACCTTCGAGATCATCAAGTTCCAAACCCTCTGCCATGGGACACCTTACACTAGACCAGGTTGCTCAAAGCACCATCCAACCTGGCCTTGAACACTTGCAGGGATGGGGCAGCCACACACAACTTCTCTGGGCACCCTGTGCCAGTGCCTCACCACCCTCACAGTAAAGGGTTTCCTCCTAATATCTAATCTAAATCTATCTTCTTCCAGTTTAAGGCCATTCTCCCTTGTGTTATCACCACATGAAATCATCTCACATTATTTTTTAACTTATCTGAGCAGTGCAAGTCAGATGAGTTACAGATCAAATTTTACACTGTGCAAACTGCCATGCTATGGAAATGTCACTCTGAAGAGCAACACAAGCCTTGCAGACAAAGCAAGCCAGAAATTGCCTAAGTCCAATATTTTCAAGTGTCAGAAACACCACAATGCTGAAAGCAGAGTGCTAAATACAGACATTCACATGAAAGTCTAAGACAGATTTGCCAAAAGATTTGATGGCAAATTTTTCTTCTAATCCTGCTGCTTCAGAAGCTCAACAAGTTTAAGTAGCCAAATGATAACAAAGGTAGATCTTAAAGCCAAACTGAAATTGAACAAAGTCAACAGTAATAGTTTATTTCAGCAGTTCTGGGTAAGAATATATACAAGAGCTATGTAGGCTCACATCCTACATACTTTAATTATTTACCATGTTACAGTCAATATACAAATTTACTGGTTTCCCCTATTTTTTCTAGTTTTGCCTAAACTAGGACTGAGTGGAAACAATGCAAGGGAAGACCTGCCTCATCATCGAGAGGAGCAAAACTATAATTTTATTCAACAAGGCTGGAGTTTCAGAAGGTTATAAAAATACATGCTAAGGATCTTAATGTCTGGCCAGGCCCATTTGCAGTCTTGAATCTTTTTATGCAGCAAACCAAAATGCTACCTCCATTCTGAATTCACAAACAGCTAATTAAAACATCAACTAAAACGACAAATATAATTGAAAAGAATCCTTAAAACAATAACACCAAGTTACCAAATTCTTTGTAGTTGATTGCATAGTCAACATTCTTACTCCCTATTTAAATGATCTCATACATCATGAAAAGCTTACAGAATCACTCAAATAAGGTCATGATTTTTGATGATAAATAGGATTTTTAAGGCTGTCATGTGCACAAAATCCAGTAATTGCAGTCATCACATATTATGCTCTTGGGAAAAACAATTTTTTTACGTTAAGAATCAGACCTAGAGTCAGAATCATGCATAGATGTAGCTGTTTAACTCCAGAAAAAACTTGAGAATTAAAACTAGAACTACAACACTGAACATTTTTGAAATCTGAAGATGGACAGTGAATTGGGCACCGTGTGCTTTAGCGCTTGCTGAGGAATTCTTCTAGCCTTTTAAAACAATTGTTTGCATTTGCTCCCTAAATGTGCACCTTGGTCATATGCAGCACGACATCAGAACAAGCATTTAGCTTAAAAGAATGAAGCTCAGAGTCTCAGTGCAAACAGTGTTTTCTAGGCACTTTTTTTTTTTTTAATAATTACTACGCAACTCCAAAGAACATACTATTTACTGGGAGGATTGTGGAGGCAAAAGGCGGTGGGCAGAGGACAGGAAAGAGGACCAGGTTCCTGAAGAAACATACAATTACTAGATGACACACAAATGCACTTTGCACACACTAAACACACAGAACAAATATTATGCACTGCAACACAAAGAAAAACAACAATTTCAGAAATAGATAAGTATTTGAAGCACTAGGTAATTAAAACTACCAGAAGGCATCCCTAAACACAAAAAAGAAAATTAAAAAGCATAGTAATCACTAGGTACATTTTTACTTTTGTGTACTTTTCCCTCTGTATTTTGGGGGGGAAAAAAACCACTCTCAGAAAAAAAAAATCTTGCAGACATATAGAAGGTCACAAAAGCTATGAAAAAGATACTTAACATAGGCTCCTGAGCAGGTGACAAGCCATTAAACTTTCACCTTTAGGTAGTTATGATGATATGACGTCTCTTTTATGATATCTCCCATTTTTAATTAAATCTACAATGTGTTTAACAAGCAATTCTTCCATCAATCTTTGATGTGTTTCACTTATAAAGCAATGACAGTTTTCAGTTCATGCTCCTTAAAGTTCCAGAGAAACCATTTTCCACTCACTTGCTTTGAAAGCCATTAAAACAACTTGATGAAGAACAGCAGCAGGGGGCTAACAGAAGCCAAAGCTTAGGAACAATCTTTAGATTTTTCTCCTAAGACTTTCTCACAGACCCTCTGCACAAAGATCCTCAGGGCTTTTCATCCTCTCCTTTCTCCCCATCCCCCCAAAAATCAGTTCAAAGTGACAGATGCAACTAGCTCCAGGTTCTGTTATTTTCCTAATTTCACTTTTACCTCTCAATTTTGATAGACTCAACTGAAAGCTGATTCTCATAGAGGTGGTCATCTCATCTTCCCATTGGGAAAAGAATAATACACAGAAAGATTCAACTAATTTGTGGGAACTTGTGAACATCTTCCAACCTGTCACCCATTCTAAAGAGAGCACTACTACAGAGAAATGTACCTGTTACTTATAAGTCATGTACAACTGGCATTCAAAAAACTGAATTAACTGATCAGTGATTTATATATAGTTCCACATGTTACTGCAGTATTTCTGAAACTTTATGATGACAGTGACCCTGCAGCAGTTTCAGTATTGGGATATACAGAACTATTCAAGCCAACTGCAAATAATCTTCAATGACTTTTTTTAAAATGGGAACTGCCTGTAACAAATGGTAAGTTCTTTGGTTATAGTTTAATGCAAATGCAGAAATCAAAGTTTTATGGAAAACAGAACTACTTGGGCAGTACCTATGCTGATCAGAATCAGTAAAGCATATTTTTTAATCTAGGTTTGCTGTGCTTACCACCATTTTGTTTCTTTGATTACAGCCAGTTGAAGGACAAAATTTGTTGATCAGTAATTTTGGGGAACTTCTGGAAACGCCAGCGCTCTACAGCTGCTGTATTCAAGTGATGCCGTTGTGGTCAAAACACCGCACAGAGGATTTCTGGAACATGAACAGCTAATTCCACGAAGCAGGGCTATAAGACATATTAATCCCAAATTCTGGTTACAATCCCTTGTTCTTTTAAAAACTAGAGCTACAGTTACAGTGCACATGGCTAGGAGCACACAGGGACTAAAGGAGGCCAGCTACATGTCCTCTCATCTGGAGGACAGAGGCAGCACATACGAGGGATTTGAGGTCAGGGAGGCCAGATGGTCACCTCTTGTCCTTACACCATTGAGCTTTATGTTTTCCAGTTGGTGACTCTCACAGTTTGTGTTTCTACATTATTTTAGCAAGCTTGTGTTTGTAACTCAAACTAGGAGAATACACTGTGGAATAAATTTCTATTATGTTTTATGAACAAACCTTATTGATGCCTTCTCATAACAACACCAACAATCATCCTTCCTGCACCTCCTCCCTTCAGCTAAAGTAATACACTATTAAAATGTTAGTGCAAAATGTTTTTTAATGAGTTTTTCTTTTAAAAATTTCTAAAAAAAAAAATAAAAATAAGAAATTCTAAGTCAGAGAACTGACATGCAGTCCTACGAGTAAACATACAAAATGTTTCTCTTGGCTTTCTGAGGTAAATGTATCATAAATACTGGAAAAGGAACCCTCAAGAATATAAACTAAGGAAGTCAAAGAAGTATAGAAACAATACCCTAAGGAACAGGAAGAGTTATGCATGATTTTCTGCAAACATTCAATCACTTTACAGAATTGAAAAAAAAATGTTAAGGCTGGAAGGACCTCACAAGATCACTCAGTACGAAGTCTCTTAACGGTGGCAGGATCAAACATATGTTATGTGAGTGCTATATAATACATGCCAGATACAGAATATGTGTCTAAGCATTATCCAGTCAGAGCCTCCATCCCAGGCTGTTCCATCATTCCAACTATTCCACCATTTGTGCAATCTTATGACTAAAATAAATAGTTTCAATCCTATCTATGCAATAGCACTGTAAGACTGCACATGACCTAGAGTTCATCATGAATGCTACTGTGGAATAATAATTTATTAAAATCACCATCTTCTTTCTATATTATTTTTCAATTATTAAAGCTTACTTCTCCGGGGGGGGGTAAACTTTTCTTTTCCCATATTTTCTACTTTCAGAGAAAGAACATCTCTCACCTTCAGGAGTTTAGCCTCATTTCCCTATAATGTATTCATCACCGCTCAGCACATCTGTCCCAGCAAATCCCATTTCCTGTTCTATTCATGAGGCTCAGCAACCTGGAGCTTTAGTGATTGCCGCCACACTTTTCCCATGGCCTTCTCACCTCTCGCCCCCCCCACGCACCCCGCTCCCATTGTTTATCATCTGTTCTCCCCTGCTGCAAACTGCTGTCAGATGTTCACTTATCCCTAATCTTACTCACTGCCTTTGATATTCTTTCTAATCCAACAACCTGTCAACTGGGGCATCAGCCCATGTCCAGACCAGCTGCTCTGTCACAGGCCGTAAGATTCCCTCTCTGCTCCAAGAGGTATTTAAAGGATTTTGACACAGCAACCGCAATGTGAAACAAATAATTAATGCTGTTTTGATCAGTGATCAGGGCTTTAGTGTGACATGAGCTGACCACTAAGAAAAACTGAGCTTTACTTTGTTTAAACTTTGGCAAACTTTAGTTTTACTTTAGTTTACTCTATTAAGAAGATTTTGATCAATGTCTGAAGGACAGGACCAAAAAGCGAAGTCCTTTAACTTGCTTTAGTTAAAAATTATGAAGAATAATTAATCTGAATGCAAGTCAGAGGGGAAGATAACATTATATGCCTGCTGTGTAAAACATGCTTATTTATGCAGTATCAACTTGTGCAGAAGCTGACCTTTTATGAGTTACAGATGAAAATACAAATGTATTTTAAATATGGCAGCAGTTGTGGTAAAACTGTTATTTAGAACACACTTATATCTTCAGGAACATAATAGGATAGTTTCATCCCATACAGACCATGAAACTCAGGCATTTTAAAGAATACTGCCATTTACAGAAAATGTCTAATTTCCATAATATTCAGATTTGCTATAAACACTTAAAATTTTACAGTGTTCATCTGCTTTAAAACACATCAAATACACATAATGTCATAGCTGAGATTGTGACTCAGATGGCAGATTTTTTGTAAGGAAAAAGAAGTTTCTGCTATTTAAGCAAACACAAGTATTTTGATCTAAACTGAAAAACAAATAAAGCACTTAGTTGTTGAAGAACCTGAACACTATTTTATTTCTTAGATCTTACTGCAATTACCACAAAAAATATGGCACCAAACAGGACAAAAAAGCCTACTTTACACCCTACAGTAGTTGTATTTCACGCACAAAAGTATAATAAAACCTCAGTGATGGATTTTATAATATGGTTCATTCGTTTAGAACTAAACCACTTTTATTCTAAGGGCTTGTCTATACCAGGACATCAAGAAAATGAATCTGAAATAAGTACCTTGATGAACTTGAATTCTGCTACTTAAACTCCATTAAACCCCAGTGTGGACACAGTCATCCAGTTTAGTTTACTGCTCCCTTAGGGCACGCACTGGGAAGTTAACATGGATTAAGGTAGGGTACGAATTCAAAGTGCAATCCTACTTTGAAAATGGTTTAACATAAACAGAACCAGACTCTTTGTTGTAGAATGAGACACGGAGTTAATCAGGAAAGTCCTGTGTAGACAAGCCCTTGCAGTTGAGGCTACTGGAGAGGTACTGTCAGAGCTGATGCTTTTCAACCTCTTCATCTGCAGACCTGGAAACATCTTACAGTGAAGCAGCAGACCTTGTTACCATCTTAAATGGCTCACATGGATGACCTGCAAGTATTCCAATGGTTCATCAGTGGGCTACACATCGGAACTTGAGAAGTACTGGTTTAAACTAACTACAGCTTAAGTACCTCCCCTAACACTCAGTCCTAATTTCATACTTGTTGTGCAGTAACCCAAGCAGTCTGGCTACTGATGGCACTAAATGAGATCTCACTGTTCGTTTATGCAAGTGCAGACACATTTCAACCCTCTGCGAGGATGCTACAAAAGATGCTCAACAAAGCCTTATTCTTTCCAATCAGTGACATTTGCTGTCACATGTGTGTTAAATCATAATATGACTGACCTAAAAATATGAAGTTTTGTCACTGCCAACTACTTTTCATGCACTTACTTCAAAGAAGCCCACGTTCACTTGTCAAAGCATGCTGGATAAAGAAATTAAGATTAACACGACATAATATTCACTGAAACAAAAACAAGTACTAGTGTTCTTTTCAACTACTACTCTCATTAACTAATGTTTCTCATTTCCCCCTTTAGTAATTCATAGATGTCTCATACAAAAATAACTTGTGCAATTTTCCAGAGTTGGATTCAAAGCATATGGCAGAGTCAGAAGCAGATACGCCTAGATTCCTTAATTTCTTTTCTTAAATCTGTGCTCTAATTGCAGAGAACACCATTTCTCTCAAAGGAAATTATGTTCCCTCTGCATTTAACTCCCTAATGCTGTCTTTTCAAAAACTTCATGTTTCTTTTCTTTCACCCGTATAAAAGAATTATACTGCACTTCAACCATAATTCCCAGTTAACACAGCAGCAATCAGATCAGTCAGATCAAAAATTAGTCTTATCCAGGATCCTACCTCTGACAAGATGCCCAAGGAAGAATATATTGTTAATACACTCTCAGATTCCTGCAAATTGCAGCTCAGGGAGTCCCTAAGCTACCAGCAGTATGTTTCCATTTAAGACTAATACTATATACTGACATATCAGACTTGACAAGCTGAAGGAAACGAGACAAACTTTGCAGCAAAAAGTGGCATATCCTTTCACTGCACTACTGCTCTGAAAAAAATGAACTGCAAATAAATGTATTACTTGGTAACATATTTCCTACTACTGGAACCTTTTGAAGATTCAACAGAAGACTTACTTGTTTGAACAGGTAACTCAAAAATCTGTTTACTCCCTAAACAGCATAATTTTTAACTGTCAAAATAGAAAAGAATGTTTTATGTTTATAAAAAAGCAGACGGAAGTTCCAGAGAATATTTCAGGCAGCTGGGCACATTCATGTTGCTATTACCTTATATAAAAAAATCTGAATGCAAAATAAGATGTTAATATTATTGTAGCACTGCCCTGCTTCGCTTTTTTCATCTTCAAAGTTTTCATGACATCAGTGGTATCGGCCTCACTTGTTTCTACACATATTTTAATCTTCATGACATATCCGAGACAGTTGAATTGTAAGGCATGGAAACAGTGGTTGCTCATGGTCACAAAAGAAAGCAGTAGCAAATCTCTGATTTGAAATAGGAAATTCCTTCTTCACTAATGGTTTGAACCCTGATCACGAAGTACATTTTCCACCCATTACAAAGTTCATGATATGTTAAAATATGTCAAATAAAAGCAGCCTTGGATATTACTTTAGAACGACTGAGAAAACTCAAAGATATAATAATTTAATTCCCTTAACAGTGAATGAGAAAGTGGATTAGTATGAACTTGAAGGGAGTGTTTTTCATATTTAACTTCAAAATGAATTATTCTAAACATTAAATCAATAGAGGTAATGTGATGCTCAGGCATTGGCCTACTCTGAAGTGTGGAAGGAATGTGAAGCTCAGAAAGAGCAAATATTTCCAATTTACCACTACTGACTGCATAGTTCAGTCGATATGCACGGAGTTTTTGAGGTTTATCCCACATCACTGAAACACATGCCCAGCCACCATTCCACAAGTTCAAAACACAAACTCACTCACATATATACACACTGCGAGAATCACTGACAATTGATTCTAGTCTGGTGGCAAACTTCTAAAAGTTCCTGGGCAGAATGCACATATATGTTTATACAATGCAAGGAAACAGTGGCAAGAGCTCCCTTGCCAGAACCACCCTCAAAAACAAAGGTATAGGAGTCTGGGTGAGATCCACAAAGCCTTTGATATGTGAGCTCTGGACAAAAGTTTTTGTAACAGCTCAAGGTATTATTATTCCCCCAGAGAGATGCTTCTCCCCAGCTCATGCTCTGCCTCCCCTTTGAAGGGTACTGTCCCTAGCACAGAGGTCACCAAAAGGAATATGCAAAGGCAATTCACTCAGTTCTGTGTAAAACTCAGTGGATTGGCTTAGAGGGCTGATGGAGGTGGGTTTGAACTGGAACAGCAGAGTAAGAGCTGGAGCAAACCTATTCTCTGCTGATTCTCAAGGGGTAAGAACCACTTGCACAGGGAAAAACCGCATGCAGTAACTTCTTAAATTACTACAAGATCCACCACAGCTCCCTCAAAATCCCCTGTAAGGGTCCAAATAAGACATGCAGAACTACTGAAATCCCTGCTCAGGTGCTGATTAAGAAGACTACACTGAATCCAATTTCCCATTTGGACACTTAATGCTGCCCAAAATCCTAACAGCTCTCCTTAACTGCGTGTTACTTTATGACTTGGAGTCTCTGCAGAATTCTTAAACTTGGTATTTTTTTGTCTAATATATAGGCCAGTGCCTGGCTAGCACACACAAAAGAGAGCTGAAAATTTACACACAAATGTGTTTCCCAGCAGTGAGCACACTCTCCTGTGATGTGGGAAGCAATATTAATTGAAGTGAGATCTTGCAGCCTGACTCTACCACATCCCAGGGAAATGCCCTAGCCCTTGGGCATTGAGTTAATCTCTCATTAGCCATCCCTCTGGTCTCCTGAATAAATTATTTATGAAAAGCAGAAAAACTTCAATAGGAAAAAGTGAAAAGAGATTTACCATGGAGTTGCTGGTAAAAAAAGCCAATTCTTCAGAAGGTGATATATGTTTAAAAAAAAAAAAAAAGGCCAATTTAGATAACAAATCAGTTTGCACTTCAGGGGCAAGTACACATTAAAGCTAGCCAGATGCTGTCCTATATGGAGGAAAAATGAATTCTCTCAGTGCCAAGCAGAACAAAAATACATACATAGGGTTCCTCCTGACAAAACGAAGAGGGTATTCTTCAGGCTGAGGCACCTCATCCATGTCTCAACTCCAGGCTACCTCACCTTAAAGAACATGGCTTATTTGACAGAGGGCCCCACCTGGAGCAGGGCTGACAGCTGAAAATCCTAACTGGAAAGTGAATTCCCTTTTGAGGTACTGTCAGATGCCTACTTGGAAGAACTCAGTTTTAATCTGTACCTTGCCCCCTACATCGGCCCTAACCAATCTGACAACAGTTTGCTTTACATGTACAAAAACAGAGCAAATAATTTCAGTAAGTGACTAATACACTGATTTGTCTGACAAGGCTACTCCACATAGCTTGGATGCCCAACACCAAGCTGCACAGTGCCTCTATCTGCATGGTTCAAAACCTAGACTTCCTTCAGAAGGCTGTACACCCACTTTTATGCTCCACAGGGAAAATTCAGAGCTCATCACTTTTATTCAAAATGCCAGTGGGCAGAGGAAGAGGCCTATGAAAGATCTCACATGAAAAGATCTCATGACGCTCCATGGGAAGGGCAGATCCACTGTGGCCATAAATTGCTGTAACTTCAGGAACTGCCATGACTTACAACAATCCTCACTACTGCTATGTAGCCAGAAACCGACATTTTTTCTCATGATCTTTTTGAACAGTATTTCTATATGTAACCAAACACTAATCCAATCCTTGGGCCTGCAAATGTAAATGTGTAAAGTGCCTCTGAGCACAGGCAGATGACCATCTGAGTCTGTGACTCCTCCCTTCTTCTGTGACCATCTTCTTCAGACGTGCAACCTGTGTTGGTTTACAACAATATTTACTGAGCATTTTGTTTAGATTTAAGCCCCCAAATGAATCCCTTTCTGATGTCTTGCAGATTTCGAGTGGTTTGTAAACCTGCTAGAACAACGGTGGTTTACAACTCAGTGGGGTGAAGGCTGAATGGATAAAATCAGACCAGCAGGATAAACTGTGATATAAATCACCCATCTAAATTTATCTAAATTTATGTCTAACTGCTGAGGACTTAACTGCCTTAGCTCTAGCAACGGGATCCAAATTATCTCCACATACGGAGCACAGTTTTGACATGAACTAAATCAATGCTTGTAACTTAAGCATTCATGAATACTTAAAAATAATCATACGTTGTATGAAAAAATTCTTTCAGTTTCTTATTTGTACAGAAAAGCAGTAATTGTGAAAAACCAAATTAATAAAAAAACCTCTTACTCTATATTCGTCCTTGGACGGAGGATTTATGTTAAAATATCAATGCCTATTTTAGGAGCATACCTGTTTGAAAAGAGATTTCAAATTCTCAGTCTTCAATGCCCAGATTATCTTCCATTATTATTACATGAACACAAAAAAAATGCATCAGGGAATCTTCTTGGAGTACAGGGATGTGGGAGATGTGTTACAACTTCACAAAAAGTAGCTGTAAGACCACCCCAAGCCTTCCAATTACAGGATGATGCCTCATATTGCATAATGTAAGTGTCCAAACTAGCTTCAGTTTTCAGAATGCAACAAATGTTTTGCAATAATAAACAAAGTATTTATGTTTTCTGCATTTAGATTCTTCTCTCATTTAGAAAGACTTCTTTTATTAGATTTGGGTTAAGTTCAGCAAGCAAGTTCAGGGAATTCATGGAAGGCGGAAACTAATGTTACGATAAGATATAGCACAAATTAGGAAGTGGAAAAAAGGAAAGTTTCTTTTCTTTTTCCAGCTAGTGAATTAAAAAATATTGGACAAGGAAAAGGCCTACTCAGCATAAAACCATTAAGATCAAGGGGTAGATTTTGGATATAATTGTCAGTTTTAGAGGAGTGGTGGAATTTTCAAAAAGGCAGATCAGGCATCTTAACTCTCTTAGATTTTAGACACTTGACTGTTTAATGGGGTTTTCAGCAGACCTAAATGCTTTTGAAACAATTAGTCAAATAATTGAAAATATTTAGTATTTCCTCTGGTTAGCAAGTCAGTTTTTAAATGCAAAATGTGTTTTTAATAAACATAGGGCCTGTCTCTCAGGTCAGGTGCAGACAGTTGTGCTCACATTCAGCTTATGCTCTCAGTAGGCTGGACCCAAGCCAGACTCTGTACAGACGCCATAGAAACTACATTTTCAAGTTCATTTTAAGACAGCGCTGCGGCCAAAAGAAACAATCTCTGCCCTCAACAGGCCCCAAATACTCATCCCTAACCACCACATTACCACCTCCCCTCTGCCAGCATAATGAACTGAATCACTGATCTTGTTTAGGTTAAAACTAACTTCCTTTTCCTTGGCCAGATTAGGTTTGATCCTGGTCCAGCTCACTCTGTTGCTGCACAAACACTTGTGCAAGGAGAGGAAGTGGCAAGAAGGGCAACTCTACTTCATTTGGTGGCAATGCTGGTCTCTGTCAAATCACAGCACATGACCAAACACATCCTCATTTCTTCTTTACAATACTCATCACATTTAAGGTACATCCATTCAATTATATGTAATTTTGTAATTCTGTTTTGTACACTTTAATTAAATACCATTTTTCATGTAAATAGAGCATGACTCAGAAACAAAAATGAAATTCAGTAGTAAGATCTGTCACTTGTAAACTAAGCCGGAAAAAATTCAGAACATAAAAGAATGTTCTTCAGGTTTACTTCTAACATGTAAAAAGAAATAATTAATTCAGTGTAAAGCTCTCAGCTCTTCACAAATTATTTTAGTTATTCCAACTAAAAAGAACTTTCTTTACGAAAATAATATACAAAAAGTATTTTAAAAAGGTAAAAAAATCAGTTAATCTGCTTTGGTGCAACCTTTTTGAACCCTTGCTTTTCCTTTTCTGCACCTTATCTTACTGTTGGACTTAAACACACCTCCTCCGTATACATTCCTGTTCTGCCTTTCCAACTGAGGCATCCAGAAGCAAAGCACAGAAAGAATAAGAGATGTGTTGTGCAGCATGTATTTCTAGGGCTGTCCAAATTTTTATGTGTTTCCCCTTCCACCCCTCTGCCTGGGTAAAAGCTCATCCTGGACCAGTCAGCCAGAGGGACGACTGGTTTTGTGCAGGTCCGAGGAAAGTGTCCAAGGAACATGCAGCACTTTGAGCTCTTGAGAAGTGACCTTCCTATCACACCCTGCACTTCTGGCACTGTTGGAGATACCAGTTCCCTGTGATCCTCTGTGAGGTGACTCAAGCTGATACAAACATGATAAAAGGACAGGATTTCCTCTCCTGCTTCCCAGCCCCGGGTGCTGAGGCTGGGCGGGTAGAGCAGTGGAGTAATTCACAGAATCACAGAATTGTTAGCACTGGACAGGACCTCTGGAGACCATTTAGTCCAAGGCAGAACCACAGGAACACATCCAGGTGGGTTTGGAATGTCTCCAGAGAGGGAGACTCCGTGACCTCCCTGGGCACGCTGTTCCAGTGCTCTGACACCCTGAACGTAAAGCTGTTCCTCATGTTGAGCTGGAACTTCTTTTTAGTTTATGGCCATTGCTCCTCGTCCTGGGCACTACTAATAACAGTCCAGCATTTCGGCACCTGCCTTTGAGATATTTATATGCATTAATGAGATTCCCTCTCAGTCTTCTCTAGACCAAACAGGCCCAGCTCCCCCAGTCTCTCCTTATGAGAGATGCTGCAGACCCTTAAACATTTGTGGATGTAAGCCACGAGCTGGCCAGCAACGGGCTCAGGATGTGAACCACCGGCACCAAGGCAAGGCCCAAGGCGTGAGATGAACCACAAAACCAGCACGGGGTGAAGGCGACAGCGCCGGCCCCGGGGTGGGCAGCGGGCACAGGGGGCACCGCTCGGCAGCCACCCCACGGTCTCTCGGGATGCCCCCCCGCAGCCCCACGGCAGGGCGGGCCGAGGGGGTGCCGGGGACGGCACAGCCGCCCGCGGGGCGCTGCGGGCGGAGCGGGGCGGGCGGCGCCGTGAGGCGACACCGTGAGGCGGCACCGCCGCCACCGCCCCAAAATGGCGCAGGCGGGGGGTGAGGGGCACCGGCGGGACGGGGCGGGGGGAGCCGGCGGCGCCACTCACCTGCCGGTAAGAGAGGCGGAAAGGCCGCAGGTACACAGAGGAGGTGCAGGGCTGGAGCGCCAGCTCCTCGATGGCCTCCATCCCTGCCGGGGGAGGAGGGGGAGGAGGAGGAAGGGGAGGAAGGGGGGAGGCGCGCGCAGCCGCCGGCGGCCGGGCCGGGCCGGGAGCGGCCCCGGGGCGCTGAGGGGACGCGGCTGCGGCGCTGTGCGGCCCGCTGGCAGAGCCGGGGGCAGCGAATGCTGACACAGGGCCCCCGTCGCCTTTATTCACAGAGCCACAGAATCGTCAAGGTTGGAAGAAACCGTTAAGATCAAGTCCAAGCGTCAACCGAGCCCGGCCACTGTAACCCCTAAAGCACAAAACTACTTCGTCCAGCGCCAGGTCCAGACGCCTCTTAAACACCTCCAGGGATGGTGAGTCCACCACCACCTTGGGCAACCTATTCCAGTGCCTGACCACCCGAACAGTGAAAAACTTTTTTCTAATATCTAATCTGAATGTCCCCTGTCATCTTAAACCCATTTCCTCTCGTCCTTTCACTGCAGGCGCGGCAGAAGAGACCGGCCCCCACTGCGCTGCAATATGCCTTCAGGTAGTTGCATTATTCTGCAGAAACACCCATTTGCGATGCTGTTTGCTCAGAAGTTTGGCACATATTCTCGGGGTCAGTTATTTCCACACGTTACACCAAAATTGATGGGGTGCTCCTGCGCTGAACTGAACTGAAACCGGCCTCCAAAGCCTGGGTGCCATCTATGTGATCCCTTTTTACCATAAGTCATCCCCATCCTGATTATACATCAGGCTTTGCAGGATGAGCACCTTGCTGTTAAAAGCACAGTACCTTCTTATTCCAGCCTGCGTGGTACTTCCATGTCAGAATGGGGGTTGTATGAGTGGTGTGGAAAATGCAGGTGTGAATTCTTTGGTAACCTGCAGTGCATCACTCGGTGCTTCTCCAACTTTCCCTTTCAGGGTCAGCTTCCACTCGTGGCCACACACCCAACCGGTGGCAGAAGAATAAATGCAGCTCAATTAAATTCTTTTGCCTTTTTTCAACCAAGTTACAGAATAATTACCCTCTCTCTCTTTACTTCATTTTTGTCTTAAATAAATCACTGTTAGATTTAGCAGTTTTCTGATTTGCATAGGAGTTTGATCATTGTTATGCAACATTAGGTTAGATTACCCTTGTTTTAATGCTTCTAATAATGATTTTCTAGGTTTGTGAGCAACATAGCTCACTGTTTGTAGAGGTCATTATCTCTCTGATTTGTGGTCACTTTCCGTGCAGATGTTCCCCTGTACAGCTATTTTGGTTGCCATATAAATCAAATTATTTTGTCAATGTATCGACTGCACTGAGACTAATCTGAAATTTCTTGCATCTGTTTCCTTTTTTGTCTTCTAATGGACTTCCACTTCATCCCTAAGAAAGTTTATTATCTTGTCCTGTGGTAGTAAGAATACCAGCAG
Organism: Platyrinchus mystaceus; assembly: GCA_035041135.1. Classification (NCBI taxonomy): domain Eukaryota; kingdom Metazoa; phylum Chordata; class Aves; order Passeriformes; family Tyrannidae; genus Platyrinchus; species Platyrinchus mystaceus. The sequence goes on from JAWWLV010000179.1 coordinate 56,544,266, forward strand.
TCTGGCCAAAAGGAACAGATCCAGCAATTACAAAACTCACTAAGAAGTAAATGAGGCAGCACTTAAATTGCAGAATGCTTGCCATCAGTTCTGATAATGCAAGTGGCAAAAAAATGTTTGGTGGGGCTGAAAAGTGTGGTTTTAAAAGTATGTTTGCAAAGCTAAGTAGGCAAGGAAATGTATTTTATTAGCTGACTTTGAAAATATTTGCATAACTCTGCATCACTGTATATGTCCATATATTTCTGCTTTTTTCAGAACGATCTCGAGGTCATTCAGAGCTCCTGGGAACTTAAGCTATATTTTTCTAGTAAGTTATTTCAGTCTTCTAAGTCCAATTTAAGTATAAACACAGTTTCCATGCACAGCAGGTTTACAGTATCTCTGTTTGCTTATGTTAAAAGTTACCGGCTACCCAGGTCGGTTCAGCCAGTCAGATTGCCCTCTTCAATAAACATTCTGACACCACTTTCAGGTTTTGAGTGTGTGTATGTTTTGGGGAACGTGTCATACTGTGTGATGGATTGCTTATTCCATTCCTAGCCTTAGGTGGGAAGCTTTTGGGGTTGTGATGTGTCACAGACCCTGATCTCGTTAATGTACCTGGAACAGGCGAGCACATTGTCACGGGAAAACACATTTTGGGGTGCTCTGGTCTTGCAATTCAAACTTGTCGATTTTTTTTGTTGGAAAATCTTCTTTTTGAATATGACAGCTGAACTATGGGTTTAACGGGCTAAGACCAAGGAGCTGCCTTAGTGTTCCCATTTTACAGGTAAAATCTGAGTGAGAAAATAAATAGGAAAAATATGTCCTGCATAGTGGGACTAGCATTCACCACCTGGACCTAAATTTCATTGCAGTTCTTCATTAAGGCCTAGCTAACCTGTGCAGCAAGTGACTTTGCATTTGCAAGTCCAAGAACAATCCCAAGAAGGAAATTCCACTAAGTTCTCACTTATTCAAATGGATAGTAATGAAGGGGAAAAACTTCGGGTGGGTGAAATGCACTCCTGCTTTCCTGTTCCTTTTCACTGCTTTTGTGGTTAGCCTGTGCTGATTGGAATAGTGATTCCAGCCTAGGTCTGAGTGCACGGGCTTCACAGCGGTAATTATGAGGTGATACAATGCAGAGATGCTGCTCAGCAGCTCAACTCAGGGCTTGGGAGAGCTCTCTTCCCACATGAAGTCCCGCCAGGGGATGTGCCCACCATGCACACACCACTTTTTCTGAAGTAACTTGATTCCAAAGGAAATGGAGAGACCAGGCATGTTTGCTCAGTCAGAGCGCTGCCCCAGCTACTCTGTTGGGTGTTACTTGACATCCTTGTGTGTCTGCTCCTTTTTAAAGCAGCAGTACTAGTGGTGGTGTTCCTTCAGAAACTTGGGAAAACAGGCATCCATAATTCCAGAGTGTCCAACGACTCTGTTCATGTCTATTACCTTCAATGAGATGGTTGTGATAATTAAGTTTAAGCTCACGTTTAACTGCTGGCAAAATCTCTTGGGTTTGATTAGCACCACTCCATTAAGTATCATTTACATTTCTATGATACTGTCCCTAAATCATCAGTTCCCAAACTTCTTACATCCTGGATTGCTCTTGGCTGTCACAGTTTCTTTGCAGAGCGCTATCCAGGTTTCCCATTGCACTCTTGATTGAAATAGCTACCGCTGATATCCTTCCACAAACCAACTGCCTCATACCATCACATCTTCCTTGCTAAGTGATACTGTTAATTTGACTCCCAGAAACCAGGAATGTGTCAGAATGACAGGTTGAATTTCATTACATTAAATACATTCCTTTATCCCCCTTAACAGTGGCTTCTGTATTGTATGTTGTTTTCTTGCCTTTTAAAATAACATGTGAACGCTGCCATGGAGTGGTTTCCTCATGAGTTCTTCAGTTTCCTGGAGCTGCTGCTCTCCTGTTGTAAAATACTAAAATCTAGATGTTTCACCCACACAGGCTCTAAAGGCTCTGAGAATGGTTTGTGTAACAGTGTGATAAACAACCTAATAAAGAAAGCAAAAACCTGAGTAGAAGTTTGTTTCTTTCCTGGAAAGGAAGATCAGTGGAGTACGTCAGCAGGCAGAGAGGGAAAAAGGAGAGGTGTCCTGTCTGGAGCTGAAGAGTCTCAAGGGAAGATTCACAGGGATTTCTTACAAAAAATGAAATGTTAACATCAGTGTTAAAAAGGAGTTCTTTCTGCAGGGTAAGGTTCTTTGTTTAACAGACTTCTTTTCAAAGTAGTGTATGCCCTGTGTTACTGCGTGAGTTACTTTTATTACCAGCAGAGTACCCAAACATTTTCTTTTGCATTGCTCTTTTAAAAAAATCCCCTTGAGCTTGAAGTTTCCGCCGACACAGTCCTTCCCTTCCCCTTGCAGTCACACAGTCCTTGGGCATACACTCTGCAGAGGGTCAGGTTGCATCCTCATTAGCACTTTGTTTTATTGCTATTTGCTTTGGGACACAACCGGGAATGTTTCCGTCGAGAGCCCGGTGCTACTGCCCTTCTGCTCGGGGTGGCTCCGGGAGCCAAGCACACCCTCCCACCTCCACCTGCGTGCAGGTTTACCGTGGATGGACACCCAGGAATGTCCCTTGCAGTACTTCCCCCTTCCTGCTGGAGTTTAGCGAGGTGCCTGAGCTGTTGGGTTCATTCATGCACAGTTAGACAGTAGGTTTTCCATAGAGATTTTTGTGTGCGCGAGTGTCTGCATGAGCTTTTAATCTCCCATCAGTCCCTGCCTGGTCACTTTGTTCTTTGACATGCCATGGCTCATGAACAAAAAATCATCAGGTCCTGAGCATTTCTTATCTCCAGAGGACTCCTCGAGTTATTGCAGAGTATCATTACTTTCTTATGTCTTTTGACAGTAGTGAGTAGTTACAGTAGTAGTAACTATAGTTACTAAGACACTACAAATATGGAAGCCTCAGGAACTAGAGGCACACTGACTTGCAATTTTCAGCTTTCGTTTTTAAAAAGCAATTTCTAACCCTCATGGCTGCAGGAAAAAAAAAGGCCAGGAATTTAAACAATGGCAAACCTGTGGTTTGTGAGCTATTAAGCACAGGTGATGCCACATATTTAGTAGAAAGGCTTTGCTGTTGGGGGGACAGATAACTTGAATCCCCAGCTCTGGGCATCAGAGGTTGCTGAAGGCAAGGGGCACTGGCTGACCCAGGATCCAGCTGTGTGCCCAGTTCAGCCTGTCCAGCAGCAGATGGCTTGGGATGCCAGCAAAGCCATTTTCCTCTGCCTGAAAGCTAATTCCAGAACTGTCTCATCAGCTCCCATGTGTAGTTTTTGTTAAAGTCACATAAGGTATCAGGAAGGTTGGACACCTTTGCTGTACAGGCTTAGAGAGAAAGGTGGGTGAAAGTGTCCAAAATTCAGCATATTTTGTAAACTCATGTTGGAAATCCTTACAGTTGACAGCATAGAATCTTATCCTCTTCATGTGGGTCATCCTTGCATTGCCACAGAGACGTTAGTTTTGAGTGCCTTTTTTGGGATCAGATGCATGTTCTTTCCATAATGAAGTGGCTGTTGTGAAGTTTTCCTTCTAAGGTTTTTACCCCTTAGGCTCCTGTGGAAAAGCAAGCCTGAAGCTGCCAATATCTAACTTTTAATTATTATTCAGTTCTGGGGCATAACCACCCTGGTTACATTCATGAAAGTCAGGAATCGTGCTTATGCAATTCTTTTGGCATTGCAAATAGAGCCCTAGAGAAATTTGTTTTGATTTTAGTAGTAACTTTTCTGAGAGACGCCTTTTTTTTTAAAATAAATTATTTACATTTCAATTACCAAATATAAAGTTAGAGGTCTGCACTGCAGCACATAACATTATGTTGCAGCAATTTTGTTCACCATCAGTTGGCCCAGAGGTGCTTTAATCCCACAAATAGCCTCAATCTGAAGAAGTTGGAGCAATTATTCATGTATGGATTTGCAGAACTGGGTTTGTAAGGTCTGACAGCAGGAGCAAGACAGGCATGGTGTGTTATATCACTGATGTGCACCACAGTGAGTTAGAGAAGTATTTCAGTTTGTTTCCCTTAGATGTTTTCATTAGCTCCTCCTTGTTTTTAGAAACTCAAAGTGTTTCTCTCTTAATGACACCAACCATCTTGGTCTTCACTTTGTGAAGTTAAGCACTGTCTCCTGTCTGTAGTAGGAAACTCACCTGTGTTGAGTATATGATTTCCCAGAAGAACTGAAATGTATCCATCTGCCTTGTGAAATGAAGGTCTGATAAAAAGCTCTTTTTTTAGTGCATATCATCATTAAAAGCCTTGAACTAAATATGGTAAGGAAAAAAAAATTAAACATATTCAGTATAAATATAGAGATGTATATCATGACATGTAAAATTGATCTGTCTAAAAATAGTGGAGGGAAAAAGCTCTTCAACATAAATATGCAACTAATATGTCAAATAGTCCTTAAGATATTCACAATGTAATATGACAAGTTGCAATATGGTATAAAGTAGAGGGAGGTGGGTGAGAACTTGGGAAGTCAATTCTCATTTCTAGCTTTTCAGCTGGGGGAAGAACAAACACACAGCCTGTGAAAAAAATAAGAAACAATATGCATGCAAAATTTAGATACTTTTATATTATTTTAATTGCTATCCACCAAATGTTGCCTACAGCTAGCAGAGTGAAAATGATTAGAGGGAAGGCTTTGATTTTTCAATGAACTTCTCTCTAATGAGGGAAAAAAGAAAATGATAACACCGTGTCGTTTGTATTACAGAACCATGTACAAAACTAATATCTGGATCTCATTATGCTGGAAACCATTCAAATACAGGTAGAAAAATGGTGTATTTCACCAAAAAAAGCAGCAAACTAATTCATACAAAAGAACAAACAAGATGAACGTACGGTAATAAGGAACAGCTGAAGGAGGAAAAGATCAAGAAGAATCTTCTTTTGTTTGCCACATATGTATGCAATAGAGCTGGAAGGAGAAAAGTATTTTGATTTCTCAGGGAACGTTGATGTTCCAATAGTTTGAAATTGCCTGTAAAAGGGACTGGAGCCCAAGCTGTTGGATACTTGAATGTTGGCCATGACTCTAGCTGTGACCCTGGTATCTCTGAGCTCCCCAGTCACCACGACACTGTGCTGTGCCTGGTAGCCTGCCCTGGACTGTAGGCACTGTAGGCCCAAGGGTCCTTAATCTTCAGGCAGTTCTGTTGAAGCTGTGGGAACTGGAAGCCCTGGTCCTCAGGAGAGTACCAGCTGGGCTGCTCAGAAGCTGGGGCTGGCATAGCTCCAGTGAAAGCTTGCCTGTTTTCCAAAGGAATTTAATGGAATACTTGTCTGGATGAAATCTTTCTGTTTGGTAAATTGAGACATTCCAAAGGAAAAGTATAGTCAGAGGGGTTTTATTCCACCAGATGTAGGGAGCAGGTATCTGGCTTCTATTCTGATATATTTAAATATAAATACATGTATGTGTGATTTCTGTGATAGAAAGGTAAAGAGACACAACTGGCCATGTTCCTGCCTCCTCTTCATTGGGCACTGTCGTATTTATTTCTGTTGCACCAATACTTCAGAATCCAGAACTTTATTGTGATCATCACCGGTATCAAATCACAGAACAAAACAGCCTAAATGCTTCAGTGAGATTGTTAGAAGTGAGTTGGAGGAGAGCTCAGAGGAAGGACAGGGTAAGTGCTCCATGAGTTACTTCGAGGGGTTGTAACTTTTCATCAAAAAGCATGTGATTGAAGGACAGCACAGACAATGATTCCAGGAGCGCTACGGCAGTGTGGGATATGGACTGGAGACACAGAGCAGCAGGATTTCATTATCAGTGACTAGAAGTCAGGAAGCAATATAAGGGTTGGACTGATTTGAGTTGAGGTGATTGAGCAAGTAACCTGCAAGAAGTTGAGCTGATCTGTTGTTGAGAGCTCACTGGAATGTTAGTGTTTGGGTGTGTAAAAGACTGGGTCTCCAAGAGACTGGGTCTCCATAAAAATCAAAGTTCTGAAAAACAAAATCCTACGCATTTTATACTGGACTCTCAAAACTGTTGGCATTGACATATTCCTGACTTATGAGTGCTTGACTTTGAAACCTTGACAATTTTTTTTTTTTTAATAAATGTTCTGCATATTTAGGCATTTTCAATTCTTTGGTTAGAGTTCAGAAAAAAAGAATAACCACAAAAATCAACCCTTCCTCCTCTTTCCTATTTGTGAACCATCTTGCTAGATTTATTATTTTGCACTGTGTTCTTGGAGGCTGCAGTGAAGGTTTCCAGAGCATTTCGATTGCAGATGTGGGCATTAGTATTCTCACAGTAAAACTGATCCCAGGGATATCCAACCTTAACCTCTGTCGATCTCCTGGAGCAGCCTATTCTTACTTTAGTTTTCCAATGCTCCTTCTCTTAATGCCTCTTCCTTGCCTGCAGCCACTTCATTAGAAAGCCTGCAGAGTGGAAGAGGTGGATGTGTTTAATGTTGACAGGAATCAAAACCAAAGGAAAGACATTGTTTGTTTGGCCACCAGCTCGTGCACGAGGATGTTGTACCCCAGCTGAACAAGGAGGACAAGGCACGGGGTGTTAGCTGTATGAAATTGGTTTGTGCTGTGCAGGGCGTATCATGCTTTCAAACTGATAGGGAGCTACTCAGTGCATTGCCTTTTTGCCTAGACTAAATCCTAGATTCTCATAACTAGGCAGACTGTATGAACAAAATGCCCTCCTCCATCAAGATCAGGAATTATATATTGTTTTAACCATAGTGTTCTATAATAACGACTATAGTTTTCTACTTGGTATTTTAAAGATATGAAATCCATGCATGCTAACATGTCAGCAGGAGAGATTGTCCGGACTTAGAGCCAATTTTTGGCAGAGACAATAGAACAGACTCACAAACAGGTGGTTCTCATCACTGGGTGCATAATGCTGTGTGTATGCATGTTAGCCCTTGCCTAACATCCTGATGCTGTAGAGAAGGCAGTTCTCTCCGGACATAGATTGGGATGTATTTGCTGGAGAGGGTAACTAAGCACTTCCTTCACTGAGGCTTCCCACTTGGTACCTGTATAAATATCTCTAGGCAAGCAGGTAAACCAGTAGCACATAATCTGTCACTGCTAAGGACAGCATTGCTGTTCTGTGTACATAGGAAAGGGAGATATGTTTAGAGTGAACATGGATGTTCTGTTCTTCATTCATGTGTGTCTAAATTTTAATCTCTTTCAGTGTGCCATAAATCCAAAATAACCAACCAAAGTCAGTGCAGTTCCTGGGGATTTGTGCTACTGTAAATGAGAACAGAATGGTGAATTTTTTTCTCCCTCTCTCTCCTAACAGTGAGAAGAAAAGCTGGATTGTCAGCCTGACTATAGTTCTTTGCTTTGCTGACATTGTCATAAAATGGGCATCATTTAAACATTCTTTATTTTTTATATTTGGAATATAACAGAAGGAGAGCCTTGATGGCTTTTTATTTTACAGAAATATAAACATTAAAGTAATTTTTCTTTTACACGTGTTAGGAAGCATAATTTACTTGAAAGGACCCTATTATATACTCAGTCCTGTATTTGTTTATCTAATTGAATAGAAGAGCATTTACTGCAATATCAAAGTTAAGCCAATAAACATTTGTCTTTGTATTGCAGCAGCGATGTTTGACAACTGGGTTGGGCAACACCCGTTTTAACTTGGGTTTATTTTATAGTATTGACAAAGCTAAACTCCCAAGTACAGGTTCACTCCCTTGCTTTTGCACTGTTGCCACAAGTTGGGTATTTGGCAAAAGATGCTGAAGGCCTTTCATACAAGTTGCCTGTGTTACTTACATTATCCTTGTTCCCATCACCATTAGGTCGTCTGACAACTCTACATTTTGTTTCACATATTCCTGGTTACCCTTGTTGTGTGCAACAAGACATAGAGATATGAGCAGTGGGATTTTAAATGGATATACATTTATAATTCCAGTTAAAATCAAGAGGAAAGCAACAGAAAACAAACAGAACCTTTTTCACTTATGTGCCATGCTCACACCAAAACATCTGTCCATCAACTCTGCTTCCTTCAAGTCCAGGAACACCATGGTTATAGGAGTGCTTTAAAAGCCTTTATTTTCACTGTCAGTTAGAGGATGCTATTGGCATTCCTAGACATGAAAATACTTAGGATTGCTGTCTGCTGTATTTTTTTTTGTTTGTTTTACTCTGTAAATGGCATTCTGGACTGTGCTGCCTGTATCAAATAGCTCCTGGAACATCCCTCCTAATCAGTTCCTTTTGGGATCAGGGTCATCAGGCTCATTCTGAAGCTGTGCCAGTGCCAGCAGTGCATGGGGACTACAGATGAGATCTTTGTTACAGAAGCATGAGATCAATTCACCATTCCGGGCCATGTAGTAAATGCATTCCTGACTGAATGTTACATCGTTTTTATTTTCCTGGGACAGCATTGCACTGTGTCTCCTCTCTGAAAGAGCTATGTTTATTAGATACAGGAAGTCCTGCTAATCATCCATAACGTTACATTAACAGCTGCTGGTGGGTCTTTGAATGCCTAGTGATTGGGGGAGAGTTTGCAAGAGATTTGGTGCTTCTTTGCTGTGATTGTTTTCTTCAGCATACTTCAGAATCCGAAGGTCTGTTAAAAAAAAGGGCAGTTAATCCTTAGGGTTGTGAGGAAAACTTTTAAAACATGCATCAGATGGAAATCAATGCAGAAGGGTCTTGCAAGCAGACAGATAGACTGAGAAGAAATCTGAGGGCTGATATTATTTGGACTGAAGGAAAAAGAACTGCAAAGCAGTCATGCAACATAGATATCATCAATACAGTACAGGGAATACGCAAGTCTGATGTGAGCTCTGTCTCATTTCACATCATTGACAGCTTTGTTTTTGCCAGTGGCTCAAGATAAACCCAATTTTCTCTCCTGTTGATTTGTGCTCCCTTTCTTTTCTATAGACAATTTCCATTACTTCCTTTGGCAGCACACACGATAGCTGACTCAGGAACAGAGCTGACCGGAAAAAAAAGATTTCCAGTCTATAGACAATAAATTTATGCTTCTGCCCTTGTTTTCTGCACAGTTTTTTACAACAAGAAAAAAAAAGAGAGAAAAGAACATGATTAATGAATGGTGAAATGTTTGATTTGAACTGTTTTGACACGTATGAAACCCTTATGTTGGAGTGGATAAGGCTAGTGGCTGCTTTATGTGTAGTGAATTCTTTGGGAATCTGTCCTGGGTGCCAGTGGTTACTCCTTAGCCCCAGCTTGAGACCTGTGACACTTCTCTGTTGATGAGATATAGCAGGGTTTCTGCAGATAATTCTCCAAAACAATCCATTGTTCATGTCACCAGGAGTCCAGCTCCAATCCAGTTTATGGGACAAACTCTCTGCTGACAGTGTTGCTGCTTTTGGTAGAGGAAATATTAATCTAACATCATCCTGGTCATAGTAAAATAAACGGTAAAATAAATCCCAAGGTGGTTTACAGTGTTTGGGAGGAAAAATACATGGTAAATCACATTTTGTGTCCTTGAATCCAGATGATTCCCCAATGTCAGCAATGAACAGGGGATGCAGTTTCAGGGAGCTGGATATTCCATGTGCCACAGAGGTGATGTGGGCCAAAAGCACATGAAAGCACGTTCCTTCCTGGTCCTTCCAACACAGGAAAATGCCTATAACCATAACAACCTGCTCAGGAGTGAGAACTCTGCCAAATGAATAGCACAGAGCTGATAGCAGCTACTGGCTAAAACAAATAGGCAACTGGTATCCATGGATGCTATGGAGGGGAGCTGCCCTAAGAGATGGCAAAGGCAAAACAGCAATAATCAAAGAAATGCCCATCTGATTGGTGTAGGTATTTGCATGCAGCACCTTACAACACACAAAGGTAGGTGCCTCGCAGCTCTAGGTTGATGCTCTGCAAGACCATACATGGTACTGTTTGCTTTAATAGTAGCAATTAACGGGCCAGTACAATTAACAGTGATTTTATGAAAACGAGGATTGATCCATTCATGGATGGATCTGAGATAAAGATTGAATCCCATACTTGTCATCAGTCAATGCCCTCCTCAAGGTGTTCAGTGTCCAGTATATATTTTGCCAGATATTACGACAAGATCCTTACAGCAAACTATTTATTTTTGCACATTAGCTGCATTGCACAGGCACCCTGGGCTGTCAGTAACACCTGCTGTATGCTCTGGTGCAGGCAGGCAGAAGAGCAGGTCCCAGAATGTGCTCACAAAAAGCATTTTGTCCGTCATTTTTGCCTTATTCACCCTTGCAGGGAGGTGCCATATGGCATTGCAGTAGTCAGAATTAGCAGTAGGAAGCTACAGAAAGGCAGCTTTAAAAGAGAAATTCATTCACCACTGGAGCACAACTTCCAAGGTAAACCATCTCATGGTGGCTGATAGTTGATATGGTATTTTTTGGTAATTCATAGTCAAGTTGATAAGTTCTACCAAGTCTCAGCTGTTATGGACTGTGTGATGCAAGGCAAGTAGGGGTTTATCTGGGGAGAAGTGCATGGCAGAAAACACCTTGGTTTCAGTCCTCCACTACCTCCTGTCTCCTCTTCCCTGGTGTCCCTCCTGTGTTCCCAGTGGGGAGTCTCAAGAAGACAAACTGCAGGGCTGGAACCTTTTGTGCCTACAGCTTGGTGACAACAGGGCTGCTCCCTTGGTATTTGAGGTGATGCAGGGGAAAGAGGACTTAGGTTTCATGTTTCTGCCTCTTCACCCTTCCTTTTACCCTCATCTCCCTTGATTTGGGGCGTTTTGTGCTGCTGGGAGAAAAAGATGGGATATCTGGCTTCAAAGGAGATGAATCCTAGAACAGAACAGGAGCCTTCAAGCAGTTAGTTCTACCTGGTCACGGGGAATAAAGTAAATCTCTGCTGTCACCAGATGCTACATTCAGACAGGGCAAGATGTTTGAAGCCCTCGAGTGTTTTTAGTGTGCCCTGTCAGCTAACCACATAAAAAATGTAGCACTCAAGCTCAAAGTCCTGGAAATTGGCCTTGATTTAATGAGGATTCACAGTAGATAAAGATTTCAGTTTCCCTGCAGTATGAGTCTTTAAGGATTTTGGGCTTTTCTGTACAAACTTGGAGGCTTGAAATGAATTATTTAGGTGAAAGATGAGTCTTTCTTATGATTATGATTTCTTGTCTTTGTATACTTAGACACCCACTCCTGTAGGATAAAGAAACATATCAGAAGACTTGCTTGGATATCCTTGAATCTGGAAACAGCTGTTTTTTTATACTGGATGATGTCGTACCAGAGAGTGGGACTGCTGTGAATCCTGGGTTTAGCTGCAGAAGTGATTTTAACAGGCGCCCACATGTGTTTAATAAAGCCAAATTTCCACCTTTCCAACTGCAGCTTTAGTCACAGCAACATATTTTGTAGTTCCCACTCAAGCCAAGCTTTATGTGACAGTAATGTCAATGTTGTTGAAGCAGGGAGAGTCGAATCGAACACCATTGCAATCAATCTCACGGTTCCCATCTAGCAAACTGAGCAGGCAAGTGTTAAATCTCCTCCAGCAACACTGTGGGGGAGACCTCCAATCATCTTTACCAAGCAAAGTGGGTCCTCCAAATTAGGTCATCTGTTTGCTTCATTCTGAAAGATTTTTATTAAAATGAAAAATGTTTTCTGTTTCTTCTCCCAGAGAGAAAACAAACATTGGCATCTAGAGTGGTGGAAGAGAAACACTTGGAGCTGGGCAACTTGATTAAAGTGTATTCCTTGTAATAAGCGGTGCCTCCCTTATCCTGCCATTGTGTTCAGACAAGAAAAAAAAAAAAAAAGAGGGCCTGCCCTTTCCCATTGTATAGTCACATTTTCCAAGTGCAGTAAAAATGGGTTTTATAAAAAGCCCTAAAAAATAAAAATAAAATAAATAAAAAAATGTAAACTCTTTCTTTTAGTAAACCACTGAAGCAACTCTTCAATGAAAACAGTCTTGTGCACCTTGTATGTAGGAGAACTCTTGAAGTTAGTGCCTTATCTAACCTAACAGAGAAAGAAGATAATACTGATAAAAAAGGCTTGGGATAAATGTTGTCTGAGCCTTCCTTAAAGGTTTGCTACTAGAATCAAAGCTGAATTTTACTTGGGAACGGTAATAAAGGAAAAAGTAATTTGCAGCAGAAGACTGTGTTTGTACTGCTACCTTTTTATCACTGCCATCACCAATACCAACATCTACATTTATCTACCCATGTACATTAACCAGCAGTCCACTAATATATTAGCAGACATTATTAGCTGTAATAGCCCAATTCAGTCAGATTTAATGGGAGAATCACAGAGTCTCTACATCACATTTGCCATTACCCAGAGAGAGAGTTGCTTGTGGGCATTCACCTGCATGCAAACTGGGCAGGAAAAATTAAAACTCTGCATCATATGCTTGCATTTTGGAAACAGTAAAAAGAAGTTGTATTCAGTAGACAGACATAGGTATCCTCAAAAAAAAAAAAAAAAAACCAAAACGAAACACAAACCACCAACAAAGAAAACCTGAGTCTTAGGCTAAGCCATGTCCTCAGCTCTGTTTTGTGGCACTTCTGTTTGTTTTAAAGACTCAGCATGGATTTTCCTTGGTGTCTTTATGTACTGAGTTTTGCTGTATTGATTCCACCACCACCAGACTCAGTAAACAAGTATGTGCCCAGGGAAAAACAGACATGGTTAAAAAGATCTGTGTTGCCAGCCAAAATCTGGTTAGGTTAGTGTGGGCTTCTAGCAGCCAAAATAAAACAGTTGTGCAGGGCCAAGAATTTCAAGATAGAGAGGGCCGGAGGAATTCTAAATATGCTACAGAAGTGGAAGCAACAGGACTTAGCAAAATCCTTGGTTGAGATAGAGAAACAACGTGTCTCACTAGCCAAACAACAGGGTGGTGTTGAAAGAGAGAGTGCGATGGCAAAACCCTTGGGCAGAGAGAGGATATCCAGGAAGGAATGTTTGAGATTTGGGCCTGGATGGAGATTAAAAGTTAGCTCTAATGAAATACCCATTTGCTCAGATATTTGGTTCACTGTAAATATAAATTCTTGTTCTGAAATTCTTCTTTAGTATGATGAAGGGATCTGAACTGACCAAGTAATCCTGAGATCCAACAGAAACACAGCACTCTTGAGTTATACATAGATACCTCTGTACTTACAAATAGGTGTGTTAAATGGAGATGCTTTTGACATCTTAGTTTAAATAATAGAGGCAAATATTTCATACTGGTATAGTATTTTACAATTACAGTGAAGAATCTAATTTCCTTGTGCTTTGGTTCTGTATTGACACATTTGTTTTTAGATTTTCTTTTTTTTCTTCCCTATTTTAGGGATAATTGCATTCCCCTTAGCTGCTTCACTAATAGAAAGAAATGTATCTGTGGAACCTGCAGCAGAGAAGCTTAACATATAAATGCTTATCCCTATTTGGCAAGAGAATTAGCAAAGTGATACAGATATTTTTATAGTCCCCAATTACACACTAATGTGCATTGATTGAGAGGGAAACAGTGCACATCCCAATTTCTCAGCACAACAGAAATATGCAGTCAGCCAACATGGCATTTTTGCTGTCTGTTTTTCTTTGTTTTTAGCACCAAGTCCAATATAAAAGGCAGGTACTTTCAGTTAATTAAAATTACACATTTTATCCAGGAACACATCAATAGATAGGCGTGTAAAAGGTGGAGATTCTATCTCACTCAAAGAGAACATGGGTTTGGTTCACTCTTACTCTTTGAATTTGTGTTTGTGGCTTATTACCATTGTAATCAACAAAATATAAATCTCCTAGGCGCTTGCTTGTGCCTGACGGCTCTGAGGGAGCATTTTACAGCAGGACCCCTCCATCCAGACCCCTGGACTGCTCAGGGTCTTTTTGTCTTTTTGTGCTGGAGCTGTCAGAGCTCACAGATTTAACATTGGGGTTAGTCAGCAAAAAGTAGCCCCATGTTGCTCTGCTGATGTCTGGCTCTTCTAGAAGAGCTGCACGTGCCCCGCAGGGCCTGGAGCCCGACGAAGGGCGGAGACACAGCTCGTGCCAAAATATGCAAAGAATTGAAATGAAGATTCTTCTAACCCTATACAACATGCATTTTTAAAAAATGCCTGGATCTCTCATCAAAGTAAAACGTAATTAGGGGTATTATTGCATGCCTTCTTAATTGGAATGGCTTGTGACAGAGAAGTATTTGGGAGGAAAGCAAAGTGCAAGCATTGTGTGTGCTTGGCTCTGTTGGAAATGCTGCCTGGTAAATCTGTGTCCACACAGAGCAGCTGAATGGTCAGTGGAACTGCCCAGGTGCCCAAAGTGATTCATGTGCAGAAAGATTCATGTGCAGGGCTTATGCTGTAATCACAGTAAGATGCTGTTAAGATTCCTCTGGACTAAACAAGAGTATGTCACTTCCCTGTGAGCAGTAGGGAGCATGTTAATAAGTCATGTGTAACTGTAAGTGACACCTTTTCTCCAAATATATGTAGGATAAAGGATTGATCACATTTTTGCCCCATCCTGAAGTTATTGTCCCAAATTCAAAGCCAGTGATGAAAGAACAATGAAAGAACAAGCAAGTCTTCAGCCAGTTCAGAAAACTTTATTTCCCTGATACCCAGCCTTAAGAGTGAGACACTAGCAAATGGATGGGAGGAATTCCCATAAACAGGGCAGTGGAGAGAGACTGTAGATAGGATTTAGGCACGGTCAGGGAGAGATTGAAGCCAGGGTGTAAAAGACCCACATTCTTCTGGTGTGATGGCTCTGCACTGCCATGGCCAGAGGAATAATACCCCAGGGGACTGCTCACCCAGACAGTCTGGCCACAGGCCAGGTATTAATTTCTCTGGGTTCCTGTGTGGGAGCAGGGAAAGTGAAGAAAAGTGTTAGAAATTAAAATAAGATGCAGACGTTAATGTTGTCCACCACGGGGTTTCTTCTTAGGCAGCATGCTGCTTGCACAGCCCCGGAGTAAATGCAGAAACAAGTTCGTATGTTTCATTTGTACTACTACTGATTTTCATATGATTAATAAAATATTCTTTTTTCCCCCCTTTAGTATCCTGTAATACACAGGGGAGTGTAGCTGGAAAGATTCATTTAAGTGCCATTCATCGAGAAGAGCTGTTGCCTGACATTCAATAGTTAAATTATGAAGTATCGGACGCTGGAGTAATAAAAACCTACTTGCTTTGATCTTGTAGTTAAAAAATGATTAAATTATGGAATAGCATGTGCTGACATTAGACCTCCACCCACAGAGAGATTTAAAGCTGTCGGGGGAAAAAGGAAAGTTGAAAGACAGCTTAAATATAATAATTCAGAAACTGAGCTGTTTTGTTATTTCAAATATGGCCAGAGTAAAAGGGATATTTCATACCCTGTTTGTTATACTAGATCTAAAAGCCTTATCCCAGGACATTTCCTCTTGCATGCAACCAAAAAGCTGCAAATTGCTAAGAAGAAGTAGCTTAGGAGAGATCTGCGTTTCCAATATTGTGTGTTGAACTGACTCAGTGCATTTACAGCCTTGAGGATTCCCTCTTCCCGTCCTGGTACCTCCACACCGAACAAGGTGACCCCTGCCCTCCCTTCTCCTGAGTGCTGCAAATAGAAAAGGCTGTAGAATTCAGTAATACAGTTTGCAGGGATGAAAAGCTTTCTTCTTTTAATTGTATGCATATTGTCATCTCCCAGGCGCATGAAATTACCTTGTGGAATTGCAATTATGAACTTATTACTGGTTTATCTAATTGTTAAAGAATACAGAGACTTGTTGAGTTGGGTTTCTGGCCCCTGACATGTAAACTGCTCCAGCAAAGGCACACCCTTACACCCACACACAATCCTGATTTAAGTCAGTAGGAAGCCTCTGGTTTTGCATAAGCATTTTGTAGCCAGTGTAGAGACTTTAAAAAATGTATTGGCTGATGCTTGCATGATTACATCTGCCCAGCCAGGCTTCTTAATTCTCTTGTAGTGACGGCTTTGCTAATGCAAAGTCAATATTTGATCTTGCAGTGGCCTTGATTGTATAGATAATTTTGATTCTCTGGCCAATTTCACACCCTAAGCATTTTGTCAAACATTCTTCAGTAAGAGGACTTCTATGATAAAAAACCACAGTAGAATTCATTGCAAATGACCCTGGAGATCAGACAGAACATTAGATCAGTGAATTGGGTTTCACTAGTGCTGCTTCATTACTATCGACGTTATGATCCTGGTCAGAAATTGCAGTTTGACTGATGTTAATATTGCTGTTCTCTAAGAATAAGGACCCAGAAAACACACCATGTCATCTCTGGGACATGAGATATACTAGGACAAGGAGATTCCAAGACATCTTTCAGAAGTCAGCTTCATTTACATAGGATTTAGTATTTTAGCATTTGAATTGCCTCCCATATTGGCCATGCCCTGCTGTTCTTCTACTGTATTCTTTACCAGATGTTCATTGCTGAAAACTTGTTGTTTTTCAGGATCAGTAGGATTCTTGCAACTCACTGTTTCAATCTGCATTGCCCTTCTCAATATCAATATTTAAACACAGCTGCTGGAGTGGACACGAAGCTCATCTTGTCCTTCCAAGCAGAAAGGATCCACTTGCCATTTGAAGAGGCCCCAAACTACTACAGGACAAACTCCTGAGGCACCAGTGTTGTCTTTTGGGAAAGCTACTCTCATCATGTCCATGTGGACAAGGGAACCTTCCAACCATGGAGAGTTTCCCCCATGTTCTTTGCAGGAAGGAGAATTCCTTCCCTGGTCATCTGCAAAGCACTCTGAGATCCCCAGGGAGAGACAAATTCAGAAGAGAACAGGACATCATTGTATGCCCTTGGGTTCCCCTGAAAATTGATAGAATTAGGTGTTTGCAGTTCATTTCAGAGGACTGGGGTTTGTTCTGTGGTTTTACAACAGCGTGGTGGAAATGGACATATTTTAAATGGTCAGATCCTCTATGCCAGATACAAATAAACAACGCTTTCAAGTGACAATAGCAAAGAACACCTTGAAGCTTATATCTATAGAAATAAACCTTCTAAGTTAATAGTAAATGACTATTTATAATTGCCTGTTGGGATGCCTGACATCAGATGGTTTTACTAGTAACATGAGAACGGTATCTGACAGGTTGGGAAAAACACATGGCAGGAGATGGGAATATTGATTTGTAGGCAAAATTTGGAAGGAGGGGGAGGGAGACAACAGCCAAGAATGTGCTTTACTTTATAAGAAAGTGACATTCCTACCACCAAAACAAAAACCTGAGAAAGAAAGCACATTCCAAAATGATATCATCACATTCCTTCTATACAAACATGCAGCACTGTAGCTGCTGTTTCCTGCATTTGTGATTTCCCTCAAAGAATATTTCAGTGAGAGATGTTTTCAAATAGGAGAAGAAATTCAGTTTTCATGTCCTTAGGAGCCTCTTGGCAAAGTTAGACCTTCTCTCTTAGACCAAAGTGTCTTCAACATCTGGGTTGGCTAATACACCAACTTGTAAATTTGTGATAAAGGTAAAAAGTAGGTGGCACTTTAGAGAGAATATCCATATATTCTGATTTCTGGTGGATGCTTTAGGCTGAGTAGTAGGCCCAAGAGGAGATTTTTATTTGCATTTTACTGGAACAGAATCTGCAAAATGTCTTGGTTTCCAGGTTTGCACGTGTATAGGAGGCCTGTGAGGCTTAAGAGGATTTGTGAAGTGACTCACTGAGTGTAGCAAACCACAGCAATACCTGACCAGCGATGTGGTGATTCTCCATCATCAGGAGACTGGAGCAAGGCATGGTTTTTAAACCACCAGCAACCTCAAATTGAGGCCACAGGGTTGAGCAGGAGCTCCTGCATGAATTTCTCCACCTTGGGTTATTCCAAAGGTCAGACTATCAGATCACAAGATCATAACATCCTCTCTGGCCTTAAAATATGTGTGAAGACAAATCCATGAATTGCAAGCATTGTCCAGATTGATGCTTCTATTGCTGGAGAAACCATTCAGGCCTGGGGAGTTGTGAGTGCATGGGCTGCCACAGCCTGAGATCAGAGTGGGGCTTTGCCTGGGCTGTACCATTTAAGATAAGGAGAAAGGGATGAGGAGACACATTCAGGCTCATGTGGAAGTAGTTACAGATTGGCAAATGTGTCTCACAGCAGCAATGCAGGCAGTCTTGCTGCAACTGCATGGCAGGTGACTTGTTGTTTGTCTGCTCTCTGACAAATTCCATTCTGGAATAACTCAGTGGTTTCCCACAAAGTTGACCCTTCTGTAACAGAAAGAACAAATTCATGATCAATTAAGAAAATAAAAGTCTGAGATTCCTATGCTTTTTTGGAGTACAGACTGCAAAACCATAGCTCTATGTATGTTATTGACAGTGTGTTATTCTGAATTCTGTTATTGTGAATAACAGAGTGTTATTCAGAAACCCTAAATTTCATCATCAGTTATGGAATGAACATCTGGGAGATTTCCTTCCTATTATTTCCCCACATTCCTACCTTCTATCATTAGCATCTGAAAATCAGCATTCAGGCACATCCACTAACATCTTGCGTGATTTCTGACAATCTAATCCTTTCCTTTCCATTTCTGTTATCTTTGTTATACCACATAGCTCTCACTGATTTCAAATGCAAGTTTGGAGGGACAGCATCTGCCTCTGTAAGCATGAAGAGGTCTTCTTCTCACTCACGGTTGCGGTGCAAGCAATAATAAGGAATGATATTTATTTTTAAAAGGACAGACATTTACCCAATCCTTGACTCAGGTCAGAATCTCAATCCTTATACCAAAAAGGTGCTTTTTGCAAAGGTGATGCCAAATTATGGCATCTTCACGAACATCAGGGTCATTGTAAAAATCTTTCTTGGCTTCAAGATATTTTTTTTGAGTGAGGAACCACCTACCACAGCAGCAACCTGGTGGTCCAGCAGAGAGAATTGCCATGACAAAACTGTGCCCCTCACAGCCTTTTCCAAACCCTTCCCTTGCTGATTACAACTTCTCTCCAAATCCTATTCTGCTTTTATATAGTGTGTGATCCTCCTTCATCCTGCTGCCCCCAGAATGACAGCTGCTCCTTCTGTCCTTGAAGCACTGAGGGAAGTGTATGACTGGCATGTAACTCTTCCTCCCCTCAAAGCAAATGACAAGGTTATATGGCAGTTCCATGTTTCCTTTGTTATCTTTTTGTTTGAAGAAATAGGAGTTGCACCTGACTAGGTCTGCAGAGGCATTCAATTAAACAAAGACATTTTATTTTAGCAACTGTTTAATGAACAGGAAACCAATAGACAATCTTCTGTTCCTCCGGGTGAGGAAAGCATTGACAAGTACTATATTTAGTTGTGTACTATGCAACCTGCAAAAGGATTTTATTCAATTTATCAGGAAATGAATCCCTCTTCATTTCTAACAACTTGAACTTCAGGGAATGTGAGCAGCTCACACTGCACTGGAAACTTTTGTTCTTAAATGCATTTGTGTTTAAGGAAAAAACAACAAACATCCTCCCAACAAAAACAAACAAACAAACAAACCAAAACTAGGCCAAAAAAAACCCCCAAAAACAAAAATCAAAACATTTTTAGGCAACCAATTTTACCATCTAGGTCATAATTTGGGATACACTTGCTGACAGAAGAAGGCAAGGTAGATTTTTGCTCTTGTTCCTCTCAGTGCTAAGATACCCCAGGGGCAGGGATGGCTGAACTGGACTGGATGAGGGTCTGTGCACAAGAAATGGCATGTGCAATGGTGCTCCATCTCCAGGGACAAGCACTGGCCTCGGTTATGCCAGACAACACTCCTGAACTACAGGACTTTGATGTATTTATTGCTCATGATGATTCATAAGACACTTGAGAAGACAACTGGTTCCTCATATCCCAAAACAAGTTTCCAAGTCTGCGTAGTGTAGATGTAAACTGAGCTAATTAAAGGTAATTTTTTGTATGTGACAGGAAAAAGCTGATAACATCAAACCCTAATGGAGGGAGATGGGAGAATTTCCCTGAGCTACATGCTTTGCTGCTGAGAAAGTAGAGCTTGGCAGATGGAGGAAGATGGAACTGATTTCCAATTTAGCCTTCTATTAATGTTTTATAAATTTAAATTTAGCATAGTAATTCACTTTTCTGTAATCTGTGCAGGACTCCTATTTCCTTTCTATGGACTGCTAAACGGAATTCTGTAAAAATATCTGTGTATACACATATCAAAAGTCTCTCCTGTCCAAAGGAATAAGAGAGTCCCAGTTCAAATTCCACAGCAACTGCCCTTCCTACCAAATGAGGTTCAACATCCTCAGTCTGTCAAAACTTCCTCTAAACACTGTGGCTTAGATCCAGGTCTGTCTGGGTCCAGTTTTTCAGGTACAGACGGGTAAGAGAGAGCAGAGGACACAAGTTGTTCTTCCTCTCCTAATCTGACTGAGCAATTAGGCTTTGGCACAGAAAGGGTGAGAGATGCAGTGAGAGTCCTTTCCTCCCCGCTCTGCGTGGGCTTGAGCTACAGGCTGTAAGATTTTATCCAGTGCATTATTATGGCACATGGGGAGTGCTCTGGCATCAGGCCATCAAAGGCATAGTGATGGCATCCCAGGAAATCTCCTTAGAGAAATGCAGGAGAGTAAAATACATATCCACCCACCCTGGGCACCAGGGACTATCTGAGAGATGGATGCTGATTCATTCTGCCCAGGAAAGGTACACGGAGTGCATAGCATGAATTGCCTTCTGCCTCTCTTCTCATTGATTATAATTTAATTGTGTAGTGATCTGGCTTGGACTCAGCAACCTGACATTTAGGCAGGTGAAGCTGGGCAAAAAGCATTTAGCTCCAAGGACCAAGATGGAAACAATAGGTGATTCCTCTTGGGGCAGGTTTTGTCCCTGTCAGTGCCTCAGGCTTAATCCCTGGGAGCATCCCCATTGCTTTCCTGCTGCCAGGTCCTATACAGGTTGAGGGGCCATTGGGTGAAAGGTTAGTACATGTTGGGGTTTTGGTTATACTGACATGAACCTAGAGCAGCTCTCCCAAAGCCAACAGCAGTTGCTCTCTGTGCCACTGACACTCAGAAACCAGAGATCAAAACGCTGTGAATTTGGGAGCTCCTATTAGCTGTTCCAAAAATGATGAAATCCTTTGAGGTAGTGTGTCAGCCGAAAGCAAGCAGAAGGAATCCCAAAATATAAGCATGATTCTGTAACAAATCAGTACGAGAAACAGACTGGGGAGGGAATTTTGCCCAGCAGGGTCTCCCCGGCAGGAAAGGAATCTTTATTTGGAGAAACATGACTTCATTGTGTCGATTGTAGCACTTTTTCTTATCTTGTGCTGTTGCACAAAGAGACATGAGGCGTCTGCAAGAAGGCCTAATATGCTGGTGCTAATTTAGGTGTTACTGGGTGTAAAAACACAATCATTTTAGAGCTGGGGTAGCTACTGCTGGTGGTTTAGCGCTGCATATCTCAGGGTCTGTCTGCTCAGCCCGGCTTCCTGCCACTATCCACCATTATGTATCAGCAGGAAATTACACTTTTATGAGTGATTTACCTTTAAACAAACACTACTACACAAACAATATGGTATTGAATTTGGTGGTTTGCCTTTTAAGTATTGCAGTGAAAGACTGTAACAGCTGTCTAAGCTGATAACTACTACCTAGGGTAAGAATAATGTTGACTGAGTTATTAGTCAATTGTTTAACTAAATCTAGCTGCAACTCTGTCTTTTAACTGTGTGACATTTACAGTTTCTTTAAACAATATAGTTCCTTGAAATATGCATGTAACTGGTTCCTTGGCTGGGAACTTTATGGATAAAGAATTGTTTTGGAGATCAGATCACACTTCTAATTTAAATGTTCATATTTTTTGGGGGGGTAATTTATTTATTTTTCCTAGATGATCCTTGGAGGGAATAGTCTCCTAGAAGTGAATTTCCATGTGTCTTTCTAAGTTCAGCAGATGAGCTGCAACCACAACATGTGGCTAACAATGACTAGATTGCACAGCTGGACGAATTTTGACAGAGACAGACTGAGACAATGTAATGAATCCACTGAATATCTACTGCAGTGCCTTTTGTGAGAAGGTTTATCCTAAGACAGGAGGTCATTTTGCAAGGTGCTGAATTCCTGCAGCCCTGGAGGAGACTCTCACGTCATTGCAAAATAGGGCACAGCATGTGTGGAGGTTGACCTTGCAAAATTCTTATTCTGTTTTTGAACAATCTAACTTCAAGCCCAGTTGAGACTTCCAGACTTCGAGGCTCCACAGTTTGGACCAGATCCAGGGCCCAGTGAAGTCACCTGGAGATTTTCCGTTGACTTCACTATGCTTTGGACCAGGCACTTTGAAAGGCTGTTCCCGTGAATTCAAATGCCTGAAGTCAAACACGGCTTTACACAATTGAAAATCACCTGCTTTGTGTGTTTTCAAAGGCAGCTCCACCACTCAGCAGTAACAATGTAGAATTGGGCTGAAAGGGTGAAAATAGATGTGGATGTCAAGTGACTCTTCAAAAAGCCTGTGATGGCAATGGTCCAACTCTGCTGAAAATGAGAATTTCTAATGCTGACTTTTTATGACCATTCCTGAATTAGATTTAAAGTGAAAGAAAATCATGTAGATATTGCAGAACAAGCACTCTCCTCATGTTTTATAGATTTGAACAGTGCTCGCTGCATTCTTTGAAAAGAGAAATATTTTAATGCTTCAAGGCATTCCTTTTGTTGCGTCAGTTCTACTACCATTTTAAAGTCAATTTTTGATATGAGCTCTGGTGATACTCTGGAGTTGGTCTATAACAACAGCCCGTTTTCATCAAATCACACCTGGAGTGGTTTGCCCGTTGCATGAAGATTCTTCAGTGCTGCGCTTCAGAGACAAACTGTTCTCTGCAGCTTTGCATCTGGCAACAGTCTGGTTCCCAAGAGCCAGACTCACTCCTGAATTCATGTACAAATCTACAGATAAAGGCAATCTCATATCTTTTTCTCCACCATTAGTTTTTTTGAAAGCACAGGTCCCCTTTGCCTGTAAGTGCTCTTGGTAACAGAAACCCTGACTTTTTAGGTCAAGCCAATACCACTGTCTTTATATTGTTTGGTTGAAAATTTTTGACATTTTGATTTGAGCACCCAAAAGCTTAGAGCAGTGGGCCCTTCTTTTTAATATTATACATGGATGAAAAGGAAGAAAAGAAAGCTAACGGAGGCTTTATATAGCCTTATAAGCCTCACAGTCTACTTCTATTGCTTATTTCCTGCCCATGTCTAAGTTTTTAAAGGGTCCTTTCTTTGTTAGAGGGCTAATTATTTTGGCTAGTAGGCCAACGCATAGATGCATATTGGATTAACAATGCCCATTAACTCTCCCTCAGCAGGTGGAAGATTTGATTCTGATCTGCTTGGTGCTGGAGTAAAGGAAGAGTCATGTCTTGGAACCAAATGGATATGCCAGGGTACAAAAGAGGATGAGATCAGAAACAATCTGTTACTGCTCTGAGCATCTCCTTCCTGATGTAGCCACCCTTGAAAGAACTGTAGAGTCTTTCAGTTGACTTTTCAGCTGCTCATATACTTTTGGGCACAAGAGCTATTGGTCAGAGAAAATAAATTATCTGTTTTCAAGCTTGTTTCCTTTTTTGTTGTTGCTTCTTGTTTTGAGTCCGTACCAAACTGGGAAAAACTGCAGGTGATGATAAGTATACGGTGCATGAAAATGGCAGAACAGTCTTGCATGCAAATAAAATGAGGCACTTCTCTGTTGTCAAAAGCACTGCCTCTTAATGCAGAACAATAAAATAATCTTTTCAAACAGTTTAATGGCCAGGATGAATGAAAGAATCTGTGTATGCTTTACAAATGACCTGATTACTGCCAGCTCACATGCTTGCTCTGCAGTTGTAGTACATTAGAATTTGAAGTAGGATGTTGTTAGCAACTCTTTGCGTGGGGTGGAATTTGAATCAAAAGCTATAAATGACCTGTGACAGCAAAAATGAAAGTGCAATTGCTTTCTCACATGACCTGTTTCTTTTAGTGTCATTAAACTTAATCAATGATTAACCTTTGGTTTAACAGTGCTTGTCATTTCATAGCAAATCAAGTAGAAAAAATGTTGTCTACCTGAATAATTCCCTAGAAAATGTATCTGAGGTACCTTAATAGTTTGAAAGGTGAGAGGCTGGCCTAGATTTGAAGTGCAAAATTGCTGAGTGCAATTGAGGAAATAAGAAACATCTGACTATCCATTTGGCTTGTAGAAATACTGCATGCAAACCCAGACTTTAGGAAGACCTGTTGTCTCCTTGCACAAACATGACAGCATTCAACTCACTAATAACACATGAGAAATAGTAATGAATGATTTTACAGAGCTTTCATCTAATTTGGATTTTTTTTTTTGCATAATAACTTAATGTAGTAAATATATACAAACAATGCATTCTAATCCAAGATTGTCTGGATATGGTTGTGTTTTTTTGATCTTCACTGAGATCAAATGAGTTACGTTACTTTACACTGAATTAAGTTCTAGCAGGAATGAATTTCCTTTTGGCAACCAATTAGGATGTTTAAAGAATTTACTTTCATTTCTTGATCTCAAAAGTATTTGTGGACAGTTCACATGGACTGTGTATTACTGTGCCTAACTTCTATCAGCCTGTATAATTATCTAATTTGCATATGCTAACAAGGTACATTATAGGTATGGTGTTTTCACATGCCTTTTATCCAATTAGCTCATTGTACCCACCAGTCTTGAGTTCTCCCCCTCTGTCACCAAATTAATAAGAGTTGTGAATTGAAAATGGTTTCATTCATATGGTGTGTCTGTGCAGACAGACTTTACTCAGAAGAAACGTGGCTTCTGCTGCTCACAATCTTTATTTATTCATTAAACATGCGGGAAGGGTCTGCAGGGCTCCCAGATAAGCTGGGGAGCTTGATGTGGAAGATGCTGATGGAACTGAGAATTTCACAAGAATTTATGCTCTAAAAAACCACAAAACTCCCAGAATGACTTGTGTTCTTCAAGCACATTTCATCTGAAGACACATGGAATGCTTGCTTTCATTAGTTTTGTTTTCAAAAGGAAAAGTTGCACACAGTGAGAATCTCTTTCCTTTTTTCCCCTGTATCCAAGTGTTCCAATGCACTTTGTTTTGTATTACTAGTTTAATCCCATTGAACTGGAATTCATTTGGGTGATTCATCCAGGCTCATGTGCCTTCATGTGCAAAATCATACCCAAGTACATTTTTGAAAGAGGATTTGCATGTAGATTTGCACTAGTAGGATAAAAGTTTTAAGTATATTTTCTTCCTAAAATATTGGCACAAAATATGTATGATCCTGCATAAGAATCCTGGAGAAAAGATCACCGTGTGAATAGTGTTGCAACGTGGTGATCAGCTACTTACCTAGTGGCCTTGTTCCCAACAGTTTGCTATACCAACATGCCTCAGGACTTGCACATTCTCATTTTCACATGGACAAGCTGTAGGCCAGCTAAATTTCATCCCAGCCTACCCAAATTCCATCTGAATTGCTGCTGGCCAGTGTCAACCAGGAGTACTCTCACCATGGTAAGTGAAGTCAGAGCAGTGTCAGGAAAGTATAAGGGCGAACAAGGTTAAGCTTATTATCCCCAGTGATCTTTTCTACCTTAACCTTGTTTAAATTGGGGATATTCCCAAACAAAACTGCAGTGTCAGTTTTCTCTGAGAAGCATGAGTGAGTTGCACCGAGGGGTTCTCAGAAGTGGCTGCTCTTGTCAGTCTATTCAAGTGATCTAAACCATCAAGTAGAGGACATGTTGAACCAAAGTCCTATATTTTGAAAGAATCAGTATGGAGACACTTTAGGGACGTCTTATATTTTATTGTCTTGAGATTAAAACCTCATTAACCCTATGATAGCCTAATTAGTTCAGTGGAAAAATGAAAAGGACAGAAAAACTGGGGCAACAGCTAGACAGCAGTATGTAAGCAAGGGAGAAATGGGTTAAAAGAAGCATCACGGGGAATGTGGTTTTCAGTTACTCTGTTTTCTTCTTTTCCCTTCTTTTTCTCTCATCCATGTCACTCCAAGAAAAGCAGCTGGCATCTGTAGACTGTTGTGCAGATGGGTTGAGAGGAGCACATATTCCACTATATGTCTGGCACGCTTGAAAAGTGGCTGGTGACTGACTGTGTATTTGCCAGCAGCCAGTGATTAGGGAGACTTGCTGCAGCCATGGATGTCTGGCAGCA
Source organism: Platyrinchus mystaceus (assembly GCA_035041135.1). Classification (NCBI taxonomy): domain Eukaryota; kingdom Metazoa; phylum Chordata; class Aves; order Passeriformes; family Tyrannidae; genus Platyrinchus; species Platyrinchus mystaceus. Next base: position 56,570,616 of record JAWWLV010000179.1, read on the forward strand.
CATGGAGTCAAAGAGACTGAGGGCACAAGGAGGCACCAGATTAAAGCCTCTCAAAGTGCTGACCACATATGCAGCCTCTTGGACGACACAGCCTGCCTGGTGAGCACGTCCCTTATCGGGACCTGTCAGTTTTACAGGAGTCCTAAGTTTTCATTTTTATTCCTGCACGTATGGAATATGTGCAGTATGTACAACTTGTAGGAAACTACACTTGGCCTAAACAACTTGCAGTTTTAGTAGGCAGGAGCAGCAAAGGGCAGGAGAAGGAAGATTTCCCCAACTCCAGAGGGAAGGAACTGAAACACAGAGAAATAACATTGTTTGGTGACACATGAGATTGTGACAGTGATGAGAACTAAATCACATTATTTCAAGCCTTTGTTGAGGGTCTTAGCTTCAAAATGATTTTTTTTCTGTGTATGTAAGGCACATCTCAAAGCCACTTGATTCTTTCCTCCAGTAAGGCAGGGCTCTACTCACCTTGAGCACAGGTTCCATGCAAACCTCATCAGGGTTCTGTGCCTCTCCTGAATTTCCACTCTAGTGTCCCTGTCATCACCACTCTGCAGCAGAATTGCGACAAAGATCTTACTGTTTGCAGGAGATACAGCAGCCACTTATCCCTTTCACTGGCTGTTCCCTGCCCATCCAGCCTGGTGTAGGACCAGGAGAGAAAACAAGGCCCAGGCAGGTAGATGGCAACTGACGCCAAGAGGATCCTGACATGCCTGGAATGACATTCCTGCACAGAGCCAGCCGCTGGCGGGCAGCTTTCCACTGACCTTGTCATACAGGCAGGACATGGCATGGCTCAGGAACTCTCTGGAGCCTCTCACCCGTATTTCTGGAATGGTACCAGCACAAAGCTGCAGCAACATGCTGGTGATTCAGGCCCAGCGCAAATGACGGGCTGGACTGGTAACTTTGCTGCATGCCAAGAGGGACTCTGCCAGAAAATTCACCGCCAGCAGCATACTTGCACCACATTCAGCTTTACAGACACCTCTCCAAAACAAATATATCTGTTTAGAATGAAATTCAGCTCTTTGTGAAGCCGTGTCAGGCTCTGCCGACAGGGGTTGTTTATGGAAAGTCACCAGCTCTCCAGCAATGAGTTCTCCAGCATTAAATACAAGCTCTGCATTTCTCATCACTAAATTAAGAGCCTTCTTCCAACCTACACTCATGAGTCAAATCTGTGGTGATTCTCAGAAGAGGCTGAGGTAGAATATCTTCCTCCCTTTCACCCATCATTGGGTGATCTTTCTTATTATATGACTTACACTCTTCCAGTAATGTGCCCCTGGTGAACTGATCTGTTCATTGGTCACTAAACCCACTTCTGGCCGTGGTTTCCCATCAGATAGTCGCAGTGGCACCTCCTGCCCAACCATTTGTCTGTGATAGAAGACCCCTGGGCTCTGACAGGATCTCAGCCAACACCCAGTCACTAGAAACCAAAAAACTTTCTTCTGATCCACCCTCACATCTCTTCTGCACTGACACTGCACCCAGATGACATAGGAACTGATGGAGAATTTGAACACCAATGACTAAAGCAGCACAGGCAAATGGGTGTCCGTGCTCCTCATTCAGGGCTGAGGTGCCCAGGTGGTGAGGACAAGCTCTCTGCCTCTACCCTGGGCACAGATCACTGTGGCAGCACCACCCTCCTGAGCAAGAACCAGGACTGACCTGTTGCACCAGAGGAATGAACTCTTAATAGTTGTGTGAACAAAATAACATAGGTGGCAGTGAATCGAGAAGGTCAGAATTGCTGATCAGTGTGAACCACCTTTCTTGGCAGTGCACCACACATGGAATCTCAATCTTTGGTCAGTTTTTATAAATTATTCTTTTGTTATAAATTGCTATCATATACCCTGATATTGCAACCCCTTTGTCAGCTGCCACTGGCAGCAGCAGGGATGGGTTTAAAAGCCCAGTGATTCCTTCAGATGTGCTGGCTACCACCAGCCCTAGCCTGGAAGCCTAGGAAAACTAGGATCTTCACTGGGTGCTTTTGTGAGAGAAAGCTTCCCACGGACAAAGCTGGAGTCAGCGTATCAGGAAAGAAAAAGGAAATACAAAGCTGGCATAGACCCAACTTGGAAAAACTGTCAGACAGCAGTCCCGAGGGAAAATATCCTGATTTGAGAGAGCAGGAGGAATAGCTGTGGATTGTTTGGTGCAAGGTGGGGAGTGCAGCCAGGCCATTGCCAAGGCCATGGTGAGCGCAGCTGGGCATGTCCCTGGCTGGGGAAGGACAGGCGATGCAGAGGCGGGGGATCCACGTGGATGTCGGATGTGGCCTGTGGGTCTTGGCGTCCTGGAGGATCCAAGCAAGACTCGCTTTCTCCCTCGCAGAAATAAACTATTCAACCCTGTGCACTCCAGCCCCCCGGGGAATTGCCACCCAGCTCGAGAACAGGGGCGTTAATAAACCAACAATATCTGTGACTGCATCTAGATCTAATCTATGGCTGCTAAGTGAGATTCGCTGTTTCCCACCCCCAGCAGCATCTTGGCAGTGGTTTTTGAGCTCACTTCTCCACCTGTAGTTTGAACATCCCATACAGAAGTGTTCATTTAGTGCCTGTCCCTCCCTCGCTGCCCTGTTGACCGGCATTAGGGAAGTCCAAATGAACTCCATCCCTTCAGGGAAGCGATGCCTTTCCTGCTTTTGCTGGGTAATTCAGCCAAGGTGATTTTGGATTGCTGGTTAGACAAGGCCTCACTGGATTTTCTCAGCTAAGCTGCAGTCCTTGGCTGCTTCACTGAAGTTCTGCAGTGGCCATTAATATGGCACCAACATTTCCTCTGGAGGTCGCTGTCAGGTTCATCATGATCTCACAATCTGATCTCTGTGGAGTCCTCCAGAAAGACCTTCATGGCACACATGGCCAAGCAGAGTCTCTGCTTCCCTAAGATGCCTTCCTGCCACCTCTCTTCCTCTGTTTGGTCTGAGCTCCAGCTTCACACAACAGTGTTTAGTACCTTCAGATTCATTATTTAGCTACATTTTGGGCAAAACACTCTAAATATTAATGCAAACAAGGCCTGTTTCTTTTAAATATTTCCCTCTGCTTGCTGATAGAAACAAGAGGAGAGCTATTCCCTGGGGACAGCCTGTCCATCTGGAGTATTTAGGCTTTTAGGGTCTGCTTTTCATGCTCTTCCCTGGCACTTGCTTCTTGCAGGGCTGGGCTGCACGTTCACAGGTGTATGACATTACTGATAATGCTGCAACAAGCTGGTATTCATCAGGCATCTGGGATGAAGGCTGTCTTTAAAAAGGCAGGTAGAGGCCTGTGCCATGGGAAAAATGACCAGGTTTTCTAATCACTCATTTGGAGTTATCTGGACACATGGCTACCTTTCATCACTTATGTTGATGCCAAAAAAAGGATTATAAAGCTAACATGCCTGTTGAAATGTCTGTGTGTACTAAGCTGTCATGGACTTGTTTTGGGTCAAAATAACATGTGTACTTGATTTCTTTGTTTTTCATTTTCCTTTTTTTTTTTTACTGTCCTGATTTTCTTGTGAGAATGTGAATAAAGAAGACACAACTTATCCACAGAAAATGTAAGTAATATTGCATTAAGCAACACTGCTTCTTGAAAGCCATGCATAACCCAAAGCATACTGTAATAGTAGAAATAAATACAAACATCTCAGATCATTTTTCTCTTAACTAAACACTTTAGGAAATGGGTTTGAGCAACCTGGTCTAATGGAAAGTGTCCCTGCCCATGGCAGGGGAGCTGGAAGGTCTTTGCCAACACAAACCGTTCTGTGATTCTATAGAATCATAGAATCCTTGTCCCAACTACCTGTAGCACAAGCATAAATACAGAACAGGAGTTGTACCAGGTCACATCAAGGCCCATCTAGCCTGGCATCTAGTTTTGGACTGTAATCATGAGCAGATGTATTGGGAAGAGTAAGGAACAAGCAAACCTCCTGTTCTCAGGTCAGGGATTCCTTGAGCAAGATGTGGTTTGTCTGTTTGGTAACCTCAGTACATTTCTATGCTGTGAACTTGTCCAGTCACTGGTTGAACCCTTAAAAACTTTTATCACCCACAATGTCCTTTGGCAAAAAATTCCATACATCTACTATCTTTTCCATGCAAAACTACCACTTCTTGTTTTGAACCCAGTTCATGTACAGCAAAAGGCAATTGACAATCCATCCCTATGCAAATTTTCTGGGATGATATTAAGCAATGATGCAAATTGACACCAATGGCGTTATTCAGATTTGGCTTTACATCATTCATGGAGCTGTGCTGACATATTCCAGGCTAGCAAATGCTCATCTTCTGTATAACTTGCTTGGAAAAGGCACAAACCCCCTAACAGCTAATAAAAGAATGCTTTCAAAAGATTTTCTGGCCTATACAAATAACTCTGGTCAATGTGTACAAGCTGTAGGGCCTGGTTTTCCATTGCATGGCAGTAATGGTGCAACACTTGGAGAAACTGTGTGTAAATCACTATGGGTTGGGAGGGAAGTAATTTCCATTAAAATGCCGGGGGGAAAAAAAGGAGTATGGTCCAGCACTGGACAATGTAGTTTTCAAAAGTATGCTTCTAGAGACAGAAAAGAAAGAATACATTCATTTTAAAAATATCATTGTTCTAGGGATGTAAGTTTAGTCCTTCCAGGTTTTCCTGGTGGTAGTGAGTGATAGGGCTCTGTTTTGCTCCCCAGCGAGTCAGTGGTGTGCACCACCCCCAATGTTTATGGCTTTTCATTTATCATTGTACAGCATTTTGTCCCCATTCTTGTGTGTTTTCCTCCTCTCCTGCCATTTGTGTCATTCCAGTTGAAGCATTTTTAGGTGGGATGCCAATAAGCAGCAGCAAAGTAGTGGGGCCCTCCGAGAAGGGAGTCAGGATCTCCGGAGACTCCAAGGGGAGATCTGCAAAGAATTGCAAGGAGGATGCCAAGCCAGCCAGGGCTGGAGAGTCGCTGTGGCAAGTGAGGAACAAGAAAGGGAGGAGAAAAGGAGGGAGCTTACCACCTTTCCCTGCAGACTCACGCAAAGTACTGATAATGGGTGTTTTATTCATTCCTCGCTTTGTTCTCTAACCATCTCTTGAGAGACATTTCAAAGAACTGGTGAGGAATAGACTAAAAGTCTCCTTTTAGATTGAGGAATGCAGGCTCCACCCTTGCTCCCAGCTCCATCCTTTTTGTGTTGCTGCAGCTGGGGAGTCTCCCTTGAGGCTCTAACTTAAACCTGGGGTTGGTCCTTAGCCAAATGGTCCAAGGATCAGGGGAGCCATTTTCTTCCCCAAGCTCAGGGCTGGCCTTTCCTTACTGCCAGTGTACGGAGCTGGGGGTCAAAAATCCCTTGGAAAATAAGAGGACTCCACTCCATGTGCTGTAGGGGAGCTGTAAGGATGTAGGGGGGATGGGAAGTAACCAGATGAATGTCATCTCCTCGTGTGAGGCTGCCATGCAGAATGTCCTGAACATGCACAGAAGGAGCCATGACCTGGATTTATTTCTGTGCACAACAGCACGGGGCAGCCACAGGAACGCTCTGTCCCGTTTTCAAGTCCACACTTAAAAAAAAAAAAGATGTTGACAGGTTGGAAAGGCATCAGGGAAAGGTACATGAGAAGTCTGAGATCTGGAAAACTTTATGGTAGGAGACTGAGAAGTCGGTGGAATTTGTCTGTTTGAAGGAAGGCCGAGGGGTGACTTGTTTGTGGTCTACAAGTATGAGCATGGGGAAAATACAACAGATGTTCCAAGCAGAAAATAAACCCATAATAAAGTCTGGTGGTTGGTTGTTGATGCTAGATACAACCAGAAGAGAAGGCAAGTAAAAATAATCGAAGGTAATTTACCACTACTTACTAGAGTAAAGTTGGATTCTCAGTTTCTCGTTCAAATCAAGGGTGAATGACTTCCTGAAATCTCCTCTGCAACATCTGAAGATGGAGAAGAGCTCATGGGAGATGATTTTATGTCAAGGTTATACAGCAGGTCAGATGACCATCGTGAAAGCTCCCATGGCAAAACTGAATGTGTAGCAGAGCTGATCTTCCATGCCAAGCCCCTCTAGTCCTTACTCTGACAACCCCTGTGTGACCCTGGTGCACTGGGAAATCCATACAGTCCATATTCACAGTGTGTTTATATACCCCAGAGAGATGAATGGGAGAAATGTTTCCATGCCGGGTAATCAGAATTAAATCTCACTGAGATTACAGCATTCAACATCGGTGCCTCTGAAACTGAGATAAAGAACAAGCAAAAGAAATAGCCTCCTTTTCCTTTCACACAATAGAACTGCTATCAACAGTAGCCAATCTGCTAGCAATTATGTTAAAATGTATTGCTGTTTTCAGAAAATGTGTCATTTTGGTTATAGTGGGTACCCTCATCTAAAACCAATGTGATCTGGCCTAGTGGGAAAGGTGAGTGTTAGAAGAATGACATGTCTGGTTACTTGAGCTCTGAGGAGATCTGCTGTGCTGCCTGGAGGCTTTGGCTCTGTTTGGATTCAGATCTCCTCAAGTCTAAATTTTATTTTATTTTATTTTTAATACTGAGTTGTCTGAGAAGAGGGAAACCCTTTTTGGATATTTGACTTAAAATGGTTTCTGGGTAAGTGTTCACACATCCATTCTGCAGTGACCTCTGCTGGCAAGGGCAGGACCCGTGATCTCCCTCCCACACCGCTGTGTTGGGGGCATCTGCAAGCAGGTTTTATTAGCACCTTTGTCTGAGGGTGTTGCATTACACTCGGTGTCAGTGCAGGGCAACACAGTTAAGGTTATGGAGCTGTCATACAAATGCAAAAAAATGCCATGGGGCATATGAAGGTGGTAGTTAAACAGAGATAGCCAAATCTGATTAATAGCAATGATAGGGGAGTGTCAACATACGCCAGTCTCGATGATTAAAAAAGAAAGTAGCTGGAAATTAGCAATTGTTATAGGTAGCTTAAGGATATTGTTATTTTTTTCACCTTTTGAAACACCCCTACGGGCATATGTCTGCCAGTGAAATCACTGAGATATTTCTCCAGTGCCTAAGGAGTTGCTGTCGTGCAACAACTCATCAAAGACACCCCTTGCTCTTCTGGAGGGACGTATGCTTTTAATGGCAGAGAGTCTCTGCTGCTGTAAATCAGATTAGTGCAATTTACTTCATTGCTTGCTTATCCTGACAGAGAATCTGGCTCCAAACCTTTACATTACAGTTGTCCAAGAGCACCTACGAACACTGGGTTAGTTCTTGGCCCTTGGACAAATCCCCAGTGTTCACTGTTGCAACTTGCCTTCTTATATCTGATCCTTTATTTTTATGTAACTTGTTTTTCTCTCTGTGATCACCATTTGTTTGCCATTTCAGAAACGCTTTATTTGCACCCCTGTAATCAATACAGCCATATTTCCATGCAGCATACAGAGAGGAGCAGTGTGTCTAGGTAATGTCCTCAACTTGAATGCAGGTGGAAATGTTGAAGACTCATCTGCCTGCCTGTCCTGAGCTCTCCCTCCTTACCGTCACTGTCTAAATATGCATGGCTAGTTCTAACTGTGAGCAGGAACTCAGAGCCAGAGCACGAACAGAGCCAAGAGAGCAAAATTAGCTTACAAATTAACATGCAATGTGTAACCCGAGTTTTGGCTACGTGTTGCTGCTCTCTGACAGCAGCCAGAGACTGGTGTCTGTGGAAGAGGATAATAGCAGGGCAGCAGATAGCTGATAGTCTCCAGCCTGCTCTGCCAGCCACCAGTGACTAATCTGACCCAGGAGTGGTAATGTATAAGGTGATGATGAAGAATTACCCACTTCCCAACACTTATTTCTATATTACATGTAACAGCCCTCACTTTTGGAAACATCCTGATCTAGAAGCAGGAGACTACAAGAGCCCGTCTTCAGAGGCCTTCCCCTCCTCGGGCCAGTTTGTCCCCGTCTCCTTGTGGCTGCAGCAGCAGATGGAGGTGAAATGCATTCCCTTCCCTGCATTCCCTTCCCTGCAGCAAGGCTCCTGCATAATTGCATTCCTCAAGGAAACTGTCCAGGGCCAACTGATGGAATGCAAAGTGAAAACAGCGGGAGGACATAGGACTATCATGACCAGGATGGTGGAAAGCACCAGCAGACAGCTTGGTTCATGTCTGCTGGAATTCTTCCCGTGGTGAAGCCCTTCAGGAAAACTCAGTTTTACCCCTCCATGGCAGAATGTCCTGCCACCTCCAAATCGCTCCATGAGGACTGCCAGAAAAAAGTTGCACATCAGACCCTGAGCACCGTGACTGCCCCCGTGGCCCCTGCTAGGCAATTCCCTGGACATTCTGGTCAGGGCCAAACCCCCATAACCCTATACTGGGAACAGGCTATCAGCCCAGCAGCCCAGCCACCTCCTAGGTGACTCCCAGCATGTTATCTGTATCACTGACTGTCCTGGTTAGTTAATGTGGCTCTCCAGGGGCTTGGAGAAAACTCACAGCTCTTCAGGTCTCTTCCTGTGAACTCCTGGGATTTGATGAACTTTGTTGCAGTCAAGGTGCAGGGGAATCCCATAAATCTTCTCCTGCCCTATTGTCTGTTGTTTAGTGCATCTTATCACATTCGACATCTCTAGTTATAGTAATCACTTTTAAAAATGTACTTCTGCCATGTCAGTAATTAATCAAATGCCTTTGTCTCATTAGCCATAATAATATCTTTGTTTCATGTTCTTAGGTGTTCCTCTTTATAAACCTCTCATGATGAGTATCTCCTCCTTAGCACTCAGTCACTCCAGATGCCTTAACATCACTGATAAGGTGTTTAATGGAAAGACTATGAAAATTTCTTTTCTCGTATCAGACTGGGATCTAAATGGGTTGGGATCAGCATCAGGTCTGCTTTGCAGCTGCAAATATTGGCTCTGCTCTTTGAGCCTTGTAGCTCCTGACTGACTCTGGAGAACTGTTATCCCATGCTCAGGCTCCACACCCTGTGCAGTGCAGAGCTTCCTCTGCAGCTCCCAGTCCAGCCCCTGCCTCTGGCCCACTCCTCCTGTAAAATCTCATGTTGGTTTAAAAAGATCAGTCCCTAGAGGTATGGAAGACTCCTGATAGACTGTAAAGGAAAAAGTTATGAGTGAACGGGCAGCGTGGATTTTGGTGGAAGTGGAAGAAAAAGAAAATAATGTCCAAACGCAACACTATCTGTATTAATTAGAGAGTAACAAAGGTGACTGTACATCTGCAATGCAAGTCGTTGCATATGTCCCCCCACTGAGAGCTGGTGTGTTGGGACTGTCATAGCAATGAGCACTGAAGCAGTGCAGACCAAGCTGACTGGTGAAGCCTGTTTATTCAGTATATCTCACTTCATAACTCGTGCCACCAAGGCCATTACTGTACGCTTCAGAGTCATGCTGTGCAACAGGGACTTTCTTTTCTTCTCCTTTTTTCTCTGTGATAATTCATTTTTTACTTTTTAAATCAAGGAAAAGAAATTAATTCTGGCATACTTCTGGGAGTAAAATAATTGTATAAAGTCATTGGCAAACAATCTCTGCCCAAACACGCATGCAGAAAGCAAGTTCTCACAATTATGGTTAATGCAAAATGAAGTCAGATTATAGAGGCCTCCAGCATGATTTCTAGCATGATAATGATGAGAAGGGAAGATTAGGCTTATCACAGACAAAGCTAGTGTGCCGAGATTTTTAGTAATTCAAAAAGAACTGCAGTGCTACAATGCACTTAAACTGTTGATCTGCAGCATGGTGTTCACAAACGCTGCAGCTTTGCAAAGCCAGGCAAAGGAGAGCTTTTCTGAACTATTTTACACCCTGATACTGCAAAATGCTGAAGTGCAGGCATCACCTCCAGCACGTGGAGCAGCTCTGTGGGCTTGGCTGGGAAGTGCTGTGTGCCTTGAGGTGCACAGGTGCTGCTCATTACCTGGGTGCTCAAGTGGTTTGGTTTTCTGGTTTTTATTCTTTTCTTTTCTTTTTTTTTTTTTTTTCTTTTTTATTTCATTTTGGAATGAGGCCGTATCCGAACCTCCTGCAGCTCTGTGTATCTTCCATGGGAAGGCTGGGAAGTCTCAGAGGAGAGCCTGGTAGGACCCTGGAGCAACACTCGCCCCCTCTTTTTTTTTAGTGAGGAACTCAAGCGCAAAATCCGGAGCTGCTCTGCCCTGGTAGAACGTGAAGTTGGCAGAAACTGTTTAAGTTCTGGGCATGGTGTGGATCCAAAATCCCTTACACGTCCATATTCCCACTCTCTATGGCACTGGTTTGAGACTAGGCCTGTCTCAAAAGAAATGAGTTTCCTACACCTCATGAGGTCCTGCCAGAGTGATGTAGCCAGTGCTGGTCTGGTCATGGCAGGCCCAGGGCCTGTTTTAGCTCTTGTCCTTGTCATTGCTTTTCTTTTTCAGCTGCATCAGGACCCTTGACCTCATAGTACCAAGTTTCTCAGCTCTGATCATTGTGTCCAAAAACTTATGCCCCGTTGCCTTGATCTCAGTGAGGGTCTGTCCCCGCTGGCAGAGACAATTCTGTCTTCTGGATAACCTGAATAACACAGGCCAGCAGGGCATGAAGAAATATAGCCTCTGAGCAGCCATCATGTGAATTAGCCCAGCTGGAGAGGAGCCAGGCTGCAGGAACAGCAGTGCTGAGTCAGGCTGAGAGGTCACCTAGACCATATCCTGTCTCTGACCAGCCCATAGCGGATGCTCAGCAAAAGAGCACAGGAGCAGGGCAAGTACCGCAATATTTCCTTCACTCCATCCTTCCAGCTTCTGGCAATCTGGAGTTTAGGGACTTCCTGAGCCAGGACAGTGTCTTCATCTCTGCAATCTAGGAGCCTTTGATGGACTTTTCTTTCAAGAATTTTCTAATTGCTTTTTGAACTCATTTATACTTTTGGCCTCCACGACATCCTGTGGCAACGGGTGTCACAATGTGCTTATGCGTTGGGTGTGTTTGCTTTAAAACTGACACTTAATCACGTAAAATCTCCCCAGTCCTCACACTAGGAAGACACATTTTTATCACATTCTCCAGGCCATTCCTGATTTCACATACCTCTCTCATCTGCTGTCCCAGTGGTCTCTTTTCCAGCTGAGCAGTTCCAGCCCCTATGATGCTTCTTTATTTTGGAGGCTTTCTGTAGCTTTGATCATCCCTGTTGATCTTCTGTGAACCTCTCTGGTCCTGCTCTGTTTTTCTGATGCACAGTGAACAGTCCTGCCTTCAGGAGCACACACTATCAATGTACAGAGCAAGACAGGGATGAGAACAGGTGTCTTTTCATTTTCTCTTTTTCTTTCCTAATCCTGATGTTAATTTTTCTTTCTGAGTGCTGCTGGACCCTGAGTTATATACCTACCAGCACTATCCGCTATCCACTAATCCACCTGATTGCAGGATATCTTTCCTGAGTGGAAATAACTAATGTAATGTCCATTACTGTATAGACATTGTTAGGGTGAGTATTTGCATTTGTTGTCATGAAACTTTTATTTTCTATTTCATCATTTCCTAATGTGAGTTCATAGTCACTGGTGGAGCAGGATTTTCTGTGACTCTTCACAACCAGCACTTGTTGTTCTACTGTTTTAAGTCAGCCTTAACTTTTCAGTAACTGGACAAGATTAAAACAGGGCTAATGCTTCGAGTCTCATCCCTACAGGTAGTATTGGATACAAGCCATCGGACTTTAGGTTTTGTGCCTGTACAATGCTCTTTGCTGGAACAAAGATGTGTTGGACATCTCAAAAGGAGAGATGACACCAACAGACTCCCTTATCTCTTGAATTACAAACACCAGTTCTTGCCTCGCCGTACTACAGAGTTGAGATGCCTGATTAGTGAGCTGAGTGTAATGCACACGCTTTGGGGCTCTTCCAGGAACTGGAGTTAATTCAGACTGTGGGGTACAGCAATGAGCCTGGAGCTAGGCAGGCTGCAGATTGGATTCCAGGTTGAAATTAAGCTATTGATCTTCTTTGTGAAGCTTTAAATGTCCCAGGACAGTTACATTTTGAAGGCACAACTCTTCTGAAGCTGGTTTTGACAGTAGCAAAAAATGTGCAGGTGTGACCTTGAATCCCACAGGCTACTTGTCAGTTCTATCTCATCCCATAAGCTGGGGTCTTATTTTCTCCATACAGTTTGACTCTGTAAATCATGAGGGTGCTGTGGAGGAGCTATTGATTGACTGCTACATTGGGAAATAGGGACACAGTGAGGCTGGGGATGGGTTTTGAGGTTTACATTTGATCATGATTGGCCATTGCAGGGTGAGAAGAAGTCAGCTTTCCTTGTGACAGATGCTGGGGAGGCAGAGCCAGGATAGGTCGTTTCCGATGGGAGCTCATGGTATGAAATAAATAAGGGGAAAGTGAGAGTGAAAGACACATTGTATAAGATGTGCAACTGGCGAGATGCCATCATAAATATTCATTGGGTATGTTAATTAGCAACTATTGCTGTTACTCATTAACTAATTTATTCAACAAATAGCATTCAAGCCACTCTAGAACAGTGCATACTGTTACTGCTAAAAGGGGTATCAGTTTCCCTGGCTGTCACCTGGAGACATTGATACTCCCCCATCTTTGCAAGTACTTTGATGTGTGGAGATGAAAACTGCTGCAGGGGGCCAATGGAGCACAGCATGTTGCTTATAGAGAAGGAGAAGCCCAGGCCTATTCCCAGCAACTTACATAAGAGATTTAACTTGTTAGTTCAACCTCAATTGGGGAAGAATGGCAGGCCCATGACAAGACTTTGCTGTTTGGACAACAGCAAGAGCGTGTAGGTTGAAGAAAATCTGCAAAGAGATGGGTGGGCTCCTCTGGGAATTGACTTTTTTTTTTTAAATAGAGGAATCAAAGGTGCCATAAGGAGTCAGCTGTGGATATTTCCACTGAATCTGGTACGTCCTGCCTGTCAAAACTACAGCTGGCAGCAAAGAGTTGCATAAGAGGTTGGCATTACTGAGTGACCGGATGATAAAGCAGAAAATGGAATTCAGTGTTGAAAAGTGCCAAGTAATGCACTTCAGAGAAAAATGATCTGAATATTACATAGGTAATGAGGGCTTCTGATATACCAATTACCAATCAGGAAAGGGAAACTGGGGTCACTGGGGACAGTACTATGAAACTATCACACCACCAGTGAGTGCTCAGTAGCAATCAAAAAGGCAAATGGGATGTTAGTAATTATTGGAAAGACAATGCAGAGGAAAAAAAAAAAAGATATCATTATTAAGCCATTACTTCAATCCAAGTACATTCAAATGGTCTGGTCACCCCATCTGAAAAGCACACAGCAGAACTAGAGTAGATCTGCAACTGTGACAGAATATGGTGTGATATTTATGGAGGAATAACTTCTATGCAAAGACTGAACAAGTAGAATGGAATCTACCTTATGGGGAAAAAAAGTGATGATGAAAGGCAACATCTGAGAAAAAAAATGTTTTACATCCCAAATGGCACGGAAAAGGTAAATAAAGACAGCTGTTCTTACAATAGAACTGAGACACATGCAAAGAAATGATCAAGCAGCAAAGTCAAACAAGAAGAAATACTGCTTCATACCACATCTAATGGATTGGTGGAACTCCTTGCCAGGGTGTTATGGAGGCCAAGAATATAACTGGTTTCAGAAAAGGAACAGAAACATTCATGATGAAAAATTCCTTTAGAGTCTACTAAGTTGAGGAAGTTGTTGATTGCCAAAAGCTGTGAGGAGGCTATGCCCACAGGAGGATTTTTGCATCGTGCCTTGCTTTGGACTCTCTACAAACCTGCTGCAGGTCACTGCCAGAGACAGGGTGTCGTGGTTTGAGAGTCCTAAAAATCCAATTCCGAGTTCAGGCCTCCCTCCCCAATTCTAACCTGGTGTGAGAAT
>JAWWLV010000179.1:56584624-56635921 GCA_035041135.1 Platyrinchus mystaceus
GTTTTTGTTCCGGAAATCCACCTGGCAGAACCATCCTCAGCCCCCGGGGGAGGCTGACTGGCAAACCCATGACACAGGGTCCTGGGGCACCTGGACTCGTGGGTGGCCTTGTGTAAGGATTTTTATGTCAACGCTCTGCAGTGACGACTGACATCCCTTTGAGGTCCCTTCCACCTTATTTCCTCTAATTAGACATTGGAGGAGACCCAAAGGATGAAGAATCCTGATCTATCTATCTATCTATCTATCTATCTATCTATCTATCTATCTATCTATCTATCTATCTATCTACATACCTACCTACCTTACCCACCTATGCATCCAGAAAATACGTGCCATTTTGCAATGGCTTAAGCTTCATGGTGTATCTTACAGTAATAAAAGACAAATCCACTGTCACATGCAGTTGAGCCACTTGTGGTGTGCTGTCATGCACAGCAGATGTGTTTTGCACCATGGTACTACAGCTCACCCAGATAAAGTAGTGGGCTGGTCCCTGTGTCCTGCTCCCACAGCACTGGCTCTGTAGCAAGAGGCTCAGGCAGCGATGGCCCTGCCAGGAGATTCAGGTGTGGCAGTAGCATCCCCAGGTGCTGGGCTGTGCCTGTACTGGCAGACTGTTAGAGCACCCCTGGCATGAATTTCATAGAATTATAGAATGGTTTGGCTTGGAAGGGCCCATAAAGATCATCTAGTTTCCACCCCTTTGCTTTGGGAGGGACACCTTTCACTAGACCAGGTTGCTCCAAGCCCCCTCCAGCCTGTCCTCGAACACTTCCAGGGATGGGGCATCCACAGCTTCTCTGGGCATTTGCCCATTCTAACTCTCTTCTCAGGCACAGAACTTAGGCCAGTCCAGGGACTATTTCCTGTAAGTGGTTACCATGTGAGCAGTTTTAACTAGGCAGTTTCCTAGCACAGACACTGCCTTTTCCTTGCCAACTGGCCACAGTGCCTGGGAACACTGCTGGCCATGTTTAATTTACCAGGGTACATGTAGCTTCTGTGTCTGGATTCAGTTACAGAATTAAGTCCACAAGGACAGGGGAGATGAATTTGTGAATCATAGTGGTGCAAATTTATTTCCTATGAAGGGCAACATTTTCATATGAGGATAAAGGTAGAGCAACTACTCATAGAAGGCCCCAATGATTCTTATCTCAACTGGAAGGAATGTGTAGATTTTGGAACTACATCACTAATGATAGTAAGACTCTGAGCTGTAAAGTAGAGAAGCTAAAACGGAGGTTCAAGAACTCTGAACTTCAAGGGGGAATGTCCTGGAGGAAAATCCTAACAGAAAAAAAAAAAGGGGAAATAAAGGAGTAAATGCAAACATAGCTGACATTTATGCAGTACCTGAGACAATGACCTCCTAGCAGAACTTCTTCGAACTGCTGTATTTTAAATAAAATATAAAGTAGCAATTAACTAAGAAGACAATCCAAGTCCAACCCCTACAACAAGTTGCAATATGTAGAGAAATATGTATGAAATTCTTTGATGGGGGTTTAAAGTATGAGATAAAAGTGGTGTTGAGAAAACAGTATTCTCTCTCTCTCCTATGTGGTCCATCATCACCAGTGACTGTAAGTCAGTCGTGGTAACTGCCTAGCATTTGGTACTGCTGATTTTTAAGGTGCTTGAGAGGGAAAAAAATGTAGATGCATGCTGATCCTGAAGTGTTGGTTGCATTTTATTAAAGCATGAAAAATATCAGTGAGCTGACATTACTCACACTCTAGCTGGCAAAAAGCACTGCACAAAAAGATAATAAATAGCTGGCCCTCTTCCTGTGGTAGCAGGTAGTGATGACACAGACTCTCCAAGGAGAGTCTAACCTGTCTATGCTCTAATTTTGGAGCAAGGTAAATCCACACCAAGCTTCACGCACAGGGCTGTCGTATTTCCTGGTGTGGGGGCAGTGGGATGGATCTATTTTAATTCACTCACATAATGTTTTCTCACACCATACAGGCTCTTTTTTATCATTATTATTTTTGTCAATATTTTCCAGGTTTATTTTGAATTTGGTGCATTGGCTCATATCCAGAAGGGCTCTTTTTAATAAAATGAGGAATCTTTTATCTTTGGATGAAATCTTCATGGGAGAATAATATTTTAAAGTAGTCCAGGGAGGGAGAGGGAAAAAGAAAAGACAATTGTTTTTTTTCAAAGAAGAGCAACATGTATCTACGAATCAAAAAGATTTCTGCAGCCTACGCTTAAAAACCCTGGAGAGTCCCTTGCAGGGAGGATATCACCTCAGGGAGACTCCATCCCTCCCTCCAAGCCCTCCACATGCTGGCTCTGGGCTGCAAGCCCTGGCTCCAAACCCAGCCTCTCTCCCCTCCTGTGGGAAACTGCCTCCCATCTTGGCTCCCCTGATGCAGGCACTGGCTTCCCTCACAGCAGGAAAAGGGGGTGCCCCAGGTGAGGGAGCATCTGGAGCATGCCCGTCATCCAAGCCCAGGCCCCCGTCCATCAAGGAATTGATGTGGTAAAGTCTCTCAACTGGGACTGGAGAAAGAAGACAGATACGTGGGCCATTCACAACCCAGGGCTTTCCAGGGATATTAAAAAACCTAGGGGATCCGTGGAAATTCAGGCCAGTCCACAAGGGCTGGACACCACATGCCTCCCCCTGCTCCTCAGCCTGGAGATGTGGAGGGGCCCCAGTCTTTTCTTGATAAGCTTTGGAAGGCTGTTCTGGGACAAACCTGCTTGGTGACCCTGTCTTGGCCCATCCAGCCTGGCAGGTGTAATATATGCAGGTAGTGTCTTCACTAAGGTCCAGAAGGAAGTACTTAGGCAGCCTGGGATCTCTGCTCCTCCCTTGGAAAGGTCCCTTCAAGGCATTGTTTTTGTGGATGAATCTAGGCCAAATAATCCCATAACTGTGTTTGTAACAGAGATGAGGGAAGTGATCCTGGGGGAGATGTATTTCAAATAATGGCAAATACTGTAATTTCTAGGTGATGTCTAACTCTATTGCATATCCTTCCTTTGTCTACTTACTAAAATAAAGTATATCTTTTAATAGTGCTGAACATAAAAAGTAGACAAAAAAGCTGATTTTTCACTTGAAGCAAAGACAGTGATGTGGTTGTTTCGTCTAGTGCCATGCATGAAGACTTTTTAATGTCCCACAAGGAACATCTCTTTAAAGCAACCTGTCAGCTTAGCACTTTACTCCATTAGGTTACAAAATACAGATAAATGAACAGAAAAAATACCTATTTTTAAGCTTCTTGCTTAATCTGCTTCAGTATTTACATATTTAGCAGCAGACAAATAATGGGCTTCCTCATTAGCAAGGAGTTTGTTTTGTGCCATTTTCATTTTCCTTATAGCTTTGTTGGGACCTGATTACCCATCAACAATGCACTGGGGGAGGTAATGTAATTTCATATTATTTAGCTACAAGGCACATCTTGGATTTCCAAATACTTGCATACATTGTTCCATTCACAGTGTATGTTGTCCCACTCTCTTTTGAATAGGGACAAATATTTTTACATATGCCAGTCATCAGCTAGCTCAGGCCCATTCTGTTTTGACTGGGTACTGAAGGACCATACTCAGAAACCAGTCACATGGATTCCCGCTCCTGCCTCATTGTCCACACTTCTTGACAATCAGTCAGTTGTCCTTCTTGGCTTTTTTTGCTTGGAGCAGCTGAGTAAAGCCACATGCTCTCTCGATAATCAAACAGCTGATGCTCGAGGCGTGCACTGCCAATCGTGACTCAGTAGATATGGGGACACTGTCTCTAGCTGGCCTTATGATTTGCTCCTCGTGGCCACTGAATAGGCAATAGCACAAAGGGATGAGGGCAGACATTCAGGTCACATGCACAGCCAAAAGTGTGGCATGGCCAAAGCATATCTTTGTTTCTAAGGGACATGGGGCCTTCAGGCAGGTCTTCTGCACCTGGATGTCACATCCTTGGATATAGTAAGTCTGAATCTATGCACTGGACCTACAGATCCAGCTCTTCCCCATCCTTTTCTTTCAAATGCTTATCTTTTGCAGAGGAAACTTGCTGGAGATCCATTGCCCTGTCTGAGGACAGAAAAAATGCACAGAGACCCCATTCTTTCCTTTAATGAGATGCCATCTCCGTTTACCCAGTTCCTGGCAGAATTTTCAAGCATTGCAGATCTCACATTCCAATTACATCAGTTGGTATTTTGCTCTTTGGCAAAGGCCACCGGCTTCAGCAGCTTGCTGCGTTCACCAACAGTAGCAGAGATTACCTACAAAACAGGGCGACAGGCCTAAATAAGCAAGTTACACGCAAGGAGCCAGACACTTGGCCCAGCTGGGGCTGCTTTGCCCAGCTCCGGCAGCACAAAGCTGTCACCAAGCCAGCCCAAACAGCTGTTGGAGGATTCCCTTGGCGCAAAAGAATTCCTGAATGGCAAAGAGCCACTAAAGCAACTCCTACACAATCTCACTCACTGGTCCCCAGAAATCCCTGACAGCTGGGACGGCACAATGGGGCCAGAAAGCACCTGTTACCATTCAGAGCAGCCTAAAGGCTGCTCTATAGGGCGATGAATGGCAAAACGAGCACCCAGTATCCTTGGGAGCTCTTTTGGGAGCACACAGAGGCCTGCCTTCATCACCTCACAGCCACAGCCGGAGGTGCACCGTGGGAATATTTTTTGAAGGCAGTGCCTATGGTAGAGTCAGAAACTCAAGGCACTGCATGTGTGCCTGTGCTTTCTGATGTCTGTGTGTGTGGAGACGTGGAGCGAGGGAACAAGGAAGCCTGGAGCCCTGCAAGGGGAAGGAGCCTGGAAGCAGAGCCAGGTTTCACAGCTTGGCACATCTTGGTATGGACCCACCTCAGATGTGACCCTCCTTCCAGAAATTTGTAGCCATCTATTCTGAAAGAAAATATTGTAGCTTGGCATCTTGTTTAATTGGGCATTTCAGGTAAAATCCAGGGGTTCCTCTCAACCACTAGTGCCAGAACCTTTTCTTTCATCTTGCTTGCCCTTGTGGTCAGCTGGCCCTTGCCGATTCCCTGTTGTCACTGACCCCAAAGAGTCCTCTTGCTCCCAAATCATCTCTCAGACTAATACAACCCTCTTTTGTTCAGTGCCTATCTGCCACAAGGTTCCTCCTGATCATAGAATCATGGAATGGTTTGAGTTGGATGGCACCCTAAAGATTCCAACCCCCCTGCTATGGGCAGGGATGCCATTTACTAGGTTGATGCAATTCACTATATAACTTAGGTATTAGCATACCTAGATGCTCTTAGGTATTCTGCCCTATTCAGGTTTTGGGTCTGATGTCTGGACTTCGCTAATCCTTTGGCACATGGGAACTGATGAGTCCCTTAGAAACACTGAGATATCCCAGGAGAGGATGACTGTTCCTCTGAATGACTGTAAAAGTCTTTGTGTTGTGGTATACTTTGAGAGAAGGTGTAAAGCAGAGTGAAGCTTCAGATTATGCTCAGGTTCAGGGGCTAATGTTTAGGCCAGATGTTCCTTTTTTTTCCTCAGGATCAAATTATGTCTGAATTTCTAAAATAAAATCTGTATAAATGGGGCATAGTGAATAACAAGAGAATCAGTTGTAATTTCTATTTCATTATATACACACTGAATTCCAAATAAATAAATAAATAATGTCCAGTTCTGTTAATAAACCTTTCCTAGTGCTATCATGGGATTCTTCCCAAGCCCTAGACAGACTTCACTTGAATGACAGTATCAGCATCAAGATTTCTTGCAGCATCTGAATGGAGCATTGTCTCTGTTCTGTGCTCTTAACACGCTCTTGCTCTTATTAATTGGGTACTTAATAAGAATTTGTGAGGAATCCACCTTTCATATACTGCCAATGTGAAAGGGATTAATACTGAAGAGATCTAACAAAGGACACAAAGACAAGCCCTGACCCGGAGACCTCCTAATCAAGGA
Source organism: Platyrinchus mystaceus (assembly GCA_035041135.1). Classification (NCBI taxonomy): domain Eukaryota; kingdom Metazoa; phylum Chordata; class Aves; order Passeriformes; family Tyrannidae; genus Platyrinchus; species Platyrinchus mystaceus. The sequence goes on from JAWWLV010000179.1 coordinate 56,590,567, forward strand.
TTTAGACAGTACACAACAGGTGAATACCCTGGTAGGATAAATGGAGACAGGAAGGAGGAATGGAAGGGAAGTGCATTTGCCTAAGCTAATAATCACAGTGATCTCAAGAGTCACAGGTGGTCACTAGCTGAACCCATGATTCAACAGCCAAAAAAGTTTAGTCCAAAAGCTTACAAGATGAATGTGCTCTATTTGAGCACAATTCAAAGCATTTTAAAGCCACTGGAAAGACTCCCATTAATGAGGCCTGAGGAGCTGAAATATTTACCTCTTGGATTTAATCACTATTGGATGCAAAATTTGTGGATGCAATAAAGACAGTGGTTTTATGGCATGTTCTAATCCCTCAGTAACTATTCTCAGCAAATACCTCTGTGTTCCTGAGGTGATAAACTACCTGTCTCCCTCTGAACCACACGGGCTAATGCCCTTCGGGACTCTGCTTTTAGCAGCAGTCCCTTCTGACACCAACAAGCCACAGGCACCACCACCTTTCATCTCGAGCCATATCTCTTCCTGATGTATTAACTGATTTCAAAGCAACCATTTTCAAACTGTACTTATTTTTGAAGATTGGTACTTTCTGAACTGCAGTTTAGTGGTGTGCTTAAAAACTTATCTAACCCTTGCGAGAACAACAGGTGGTCTAATAAAAGCTATTCCTTCTCCTGAGAAATTTTGACATTCCTAACTATTTATTGGATGCTCAGAAATTGTAGATTTTTGCCTTTTCTGGAAAACTTGTTCCAAATGCAAAGCAAACCCAGTGTTTTAATTCATTAAGTCAATGATTTTCCATTGCAGCTCAGAAGACTCAATCAAGATAATGCAGTTGGGATCAGGTAAGCAATCAGGGAGAGATCTGAAAAGGTGGGGGAGGAAAAGCAATATTCTGTTCAAAGACATTAAAATTACTATGAGTTGCTGATGAAAGACCACTCATTCATACAAGGGTATGTCACCAAGCATCTTTGTTTTGTACAGGTTATATACTCCCTCAGTATATGCCAGAGGGGCATTTTTGTCACAGACTAAAACTCTGAGAAGAAAGTCCTCAACAGTTTTCTGTAATACTTTACTAGACATGGCAAAAGTAACCTACAGAAGTGACCAAATGTAAAGCCAGTGAAAACCGACTCACAGCTCATGTCTGCACTACAGAGTTGCTGATGTAGCCACATCAGACAGTGCACAGAGACACCCCTTCCTCACACAGGTCTTACAAACAATCCCCCTGCTCTGCTCTTCTGGGATAACACATTTGCCTCTGGGCTGAGGGTGGAGGTGAAACAAGTCACACTGCCAAAAGCGCAGTTTCCCTGATATAAGCTACGCTCACAATAAGGCATTTTGCTGGTGGAGAATACTGTTAAAGCTGTATTGGCAGAGTAGAGGGATGTGGACCTGATCCGAGAGAAGCTGGCAGGTTTGCATATACTGTGTATTATCCCTTTCCAACCTTCTCTTCTGAATAAAAAATGGTGTGGAGTCTAATTTCCTCTCTGAATAAAACATGAATATAGATAAGACAAAGTAAGGACCCAAAGACCACAGCAGCATACTTTCTTGTTCTTCTTACTATTCAACATCATGGCAGCTCACATATAGAGCAGCTCTAGAAACCATCTGTCATTGAGCAGCTCTTTATTCAAATGAAATCAACTGTGAAGTAATCATGGTTCTCATTTTTATTATCTCTCCTTACAGTGAACTTGATTAAAATCCAGCGCACGGTATGCAAACAGGCTGTTGTAAATTTGTACTCTGACAAAAGGGGAAAGTAAGTGATCTGCCCACATGCCTAGAACTTTGTCATTATACATGGGGACAAAAAAAGGAAGGGGCATTCTGGGTTGCATAAACAAGTTTGTCCGGACACAAACTGTCCTAGCCCTATACAAAGGCCACGTCTGCTGCGTGACACCATCAGAGGGGCCGAGGAGAAGCTAATTTTACTAGCACATATAAAAGGCTTGGGCATGTTCTGAATAAACTAGATAGCCTGGCTTCAGCAGCACGTGCTTTAATGTCTTTTGCCCAGGAGGATGATCTGAGCTTCTGAGGAATGAACTCAAAACAGACATGATTCTCCTTTCACTTCTGGCGGTGTAAATGGGGAGTGATTCCATTGTATGGCTGGTATGAATGAGACTGGGAAACAGTCCCAATCAGTCAATCATTCCCTGCTTTGTCTATTCATTAAACCCCTCTTCTCCTCTGCACAGATGGCCAATGTACTATTGTACTCTAAGAACTGGCCAAGTTAAAAAAACAACAAAAAGGAATATGCCTGACAAGTCAGCAATAAATGTTTGTTTTTCAAAAGAAGGGGGCATATTAGCCTGTTCTACTTAACCTGTTCATGTACACATATATGTAAGTCCATACAGATACATGTATAGTAGATATGCAGTATGTCTATAACATACATACATACGAACACACGTGTGTATGTGTGTATATATATATATATGTATATCGCTTCAACACCCACAGATTTCCCAGCACAAGGCAAAAGGTGTGATTTTTTTAAAATCATAGTAGCTAGAGCAGCGTTAACAAACCTATTCTTGTGCCTTGGAAACGGCACAGCCAGAGGGTGAGACTGAAAGCCACATGAATTTGGTAGAGCAGTGTTTTGCAGCTGTGCCCCCTAAAACCAGGAGTATGTCCAGGAGAACAGCCATGAAGCATGCAGGCTTTTCTACAGCTCCTGGGATTTCCAGTGCAGGCAGCGAGCATGAGCACTGGACTGGGAGGGTGGAGGATGGAGCAGAAGAACCAGGGGTCAGGCAGACATGTCTTTCCTGCCAGTCTCCTGGGGTATAACCAGGGAAGAGATGGTGTCATTCAGCAGTCCCCAGCCCATGTATAGGACCAATGAGTCAGGGTCTGTGGAACATCAGTCATTAAACTCAGTTCTCCTTAGTCGTAGAGTGTTCAACTATAAAACCTTTGTACCTTCTTCTAGAAAAATCCTACAGAATAGTTACCTGGGATTAATACTTACACAGGTCTCAATTCCCCCTAAGATCTAAGGAATTATACCAAGGATGCCTTTCCCACATACCCCTGAGACATGCTACAAAATTCAATACCTGTTTAAATCTTAGAGCTCTGGTTAGTCACAAGGACCCAGAACACATTTTGTGGTTGTAACATTCACACAGTGCACACTTGTGTTTGCCAAAGTGTCTGACACTATTCCCATCATAGCACACTGCTGAAAGGGTGACCCAAATCATTCTGAGTGCTGTGGTCCGTGCAAATTGCACTCCCCACCTTCACCCAGCCAGTGGCTGACATGCAGAAATTAACCAACAAACTTCTTGAACAGCTTGAGTCGTGACAGTGGTGTGCACAAACCCCTGTGTGGATGGACTACACCATGGCTGTTCAGGAGGCACTGGCCACATAGACGGATCTGAGTTTTTTAAAGCGCTGTCTGGGGCAAAACTTGCTTGTGATAAAAACATACCAGGGTTTGTTGGTCAAGTAAACCTCTGCAGTTGATTGTGTTTGGTCCTGACCTCTGCTCAGATCTGCTGTGGCTCCCAGGAAGAGACTCCCTGTCTGTAATGTTCTTAACTCAGTTGATTTGCCATTGCCATGACTGAGGGTGTTTGAAGGTTTGGACATGGATAATCTTCCTAGACTGTTTCTTGCCTTGGCACCCAAGGACTGATAGTCACACGTTAGGCACAAGTCATGTCAACTACGATGCTGCTTATCATCTCACACTGAAAATACCATGTTTGTAAAGATTTGGAGTTTGTGTAGGTGTCAAAAAGATGTTCTCCATCAGCTGTTGTTTTGCAGAAAACATGCTGAACCTGGTGCATCAATGAAACTTGTGATAAATGTACACAGGGAATGGAGTGGTTTATGCTGCCTGACTGGCCTCTGCTCTCCAGACAGGGCACCTGGTACAGGTGTCCCTGACCAAACCATGAGCTGTGAGGTGTGGGGAACTTTCATCCCTCCTTGCAGGGCACTTGATGCCCTGCAGACATAATTCACTGAGGATGGATTTCAGAAGCTTACACTCAGAGAAATATCAGGCCTGATAACACTGGACAGCTTCATGTAAACTAATGAGTTTTCAAGCCATTTTGATCTGAAAACTTTGAAATAGTCTTTGTCAAAAATAAGCAAAGGGAGAATTTCTTACCGATAACAGGATGTTCATGGTAGCCCTGGTATATGTAATTGTTTCCTCTGCATAAAAAATGTAACTATAGTTCTTCAATGAGGAAAATTATGCCAATAAAAAGAAAATGAGGGGAAATCTGAGAGAGCACGGGGCACCTCTGAGTATACAGGATGCAGCTGCAAGAAGAACAAAATGTCTGTTTTGTCTGTGATAGGTAGGAATTCAAATAAGCAGCACCCAAGAAATAAAGGGTTTTACCCAGGCAATAAACAGAAGATGATTACTTCGGAGCTGCATATAAACGCTGAAATTCCTTGGCAATGATTTCATACCTTTTCCTGAGGCACGCTCTGCTGGTACGTAAAAGCAGAACCTTCCCATGTCCCACAGGGATTTATGTTGTTGTTAGTCACTCGAGGTGGGACTATGGGCAGGGTCAAGCAATCCACCCAGAGGTGAGAATGTGGGAGCAGCTCTCCCTCTCGCTTCTTTTCTGGGGGCTTCATTTTCTGCGTTTTTAATAATGAAAACCAAACCAAAACAAGAAAGCAGCATCTGAAATGTTTAGAAAACACAGGGCCCCACTCAGATGAAAGCAAACTGTGCTCCCTCATCAGGTGGATGGAAGTCTGCGCCCTCCTGTATTTATCTGCTCCCTCCTAACCTCAATTCACCTTCATGGCATCCAGGGAATCTTTGCTACAGGGCTCATGTATCAAAGGATTCAGGTTCTGAGAGTCTCATGGCCCTGTGCTTCATCAGATTAGGTTGTTGCACATCCTTCCATTGATCCGGTGGTCTTTGGATGTGGGTCCTTTGTGCCTTTTCTAACCAGCACATCTTGACTTTTCTCAGAATTGCTGCCTTATTTTGGACATGTATAGCCCACCCCTCATATAACCTTAGATTCTTTAAAAATACCAACATTTGGAAACCAGTTCCAAGAGAGTCCCCAGCCCCCTGCCAAGATAACGTCATCCTTCATTAACCCACACAGAGTGAGAGGGAGCAGAAGAGGGGCACTGAGCTTCGGGGAGCTGGAGACAGCCATGAACCAGGGGAAAGGAGGCTTTGGGGTTCTCCTCAAACTCTAAACAAATAATTTATTCTGCTGATGGAACAGCAGGGACTTTTTAACGATTAATCTAGAGGGTAATCTAAGGGCAAAAATATAGGAGGTTTGGATCTGCCTAAACTACAGACCTGCCCTGACCGGGTCAGGCAGCTCTCTGAAAGCAGGATATACACAGCTGCCACACAGACTTGTCTTCATGTTGAACAGGTGGGGAAATAAGACATCTCTAAAAAAACAAGGTATAAAGCCTGTCTTCTTGCAGTAAGTGTATATAATCTGGATACATTTATTGCTTGTGTAAAAGAGTGACTCACAGGGCTGCCACAAGGTAAGCACCCCTCTTGGAAGCTCTTTGAGGGTCATCACTGCTAGCAAAGGACTTTTTTAGTTCTGACCTGAAATGTCCTCTGCTGTCCCAGGCAAGGGCTTCTCTCCATTAGACACCACCCTTTCCAGTGAATTGAACAGTGGTTTTGCAGTCTGGAGTATCCCAAGGAAATGAAACAACCCCTGTAAATTAAAATTACTTTTGAAATCCAACTTGTAGAATTTCCCTCTACACTATATTTTATTTTAAACTGAACTCAATGTTCCTTTTGCCACAGGCTGTATGTCTTCTTAATGCACATTTTAAAACTTAATCTCACATTCTTCATTTTCTTCAGTAATTATATGCATAGAGTCACTATCTCTCCATACTTTAGCACTGCGGTAATTATGATTATTTACAAGATCAACTGAAGATGACCTGACATGAAAAAAGCAGACCTGAAAAAGGCTTACATGCCCCAAACCTTATCATTGTTTTTCCACTCTTATCAGTTGGCTTAATAAAAAGATACTATCTTACCTTCCAAACAACTGTCTTGTTTATATCATTGGATCATCATTACTTTAGCAACTCTCACATCTCATCTTCACCTTTGGAAAGAGAGACATTACCCATTTTGATGCCCCTTAACTTCAGTGCTAAAGCATTCTGTCTGTCTGTCTTTATGTCACTCTAGCTGCACAGGTAACTAATTTGAAAAGCTTTAGAGAGAATCAGAGAATATCTTGCACTGGATGAGACTTCTCAGTGTCACCTGGTCCAACTCCCACTCACAGCACAGCCAACTTCAAAGTCAGATGCAACTTCAAAGTCAGATCAGGTTGCTCAGGGTCATATCTAGCCGAGTCTGGAGTTTCTCCAAGGATGGAGACTCCACAACAGTCAAGCTCTGAAGCACACATTGCTCTCTTGATGTTGTGTGATACTCAAATACATCCCATCATGCATCTATTTAGCAGTGGGCTAATGGGGTTCAGGTACTGGGCAGTACAGTTGCTAGTCCTTGGTCCCTCATTCCTTGGTCCCGCATTCCTTCTTGTTCCTCATGAAAAAACAGTTACCCTCAGCACTGGAGTGACTAGTGAGGACAACATGAGTTGTTGGTACTTTTATCTTCATCTTTGTTTCTTTTGGTTTCAGGAAATATTTCCTGCCAGTTTGCCTGAGCATTTATCCTATTCCAATATTCTTTTTACCCAGAAAAAAAAAAAAAAAGAACCCCCCCAAATCCCAATGAAACCTCAAACACTGGAGCTATAATTAAAAAATCTTGTAAACTTCAAAATGAACCTGAGGCAAAATCATAGAGAAAAAACCCATGTGCTTAATCCAAAGACTGTTTGCCTGCCTTTGCTTGCCTCCAATTTTACCTGTTCTTCATTGACTTAAAAAGAGTTTTCAGCTATTGCACTGGCCTGCTGCACAGTTGTATTTAGAGTATTATCTGTGGCCCTGTGGACTCAGAGCTTTTTCCACTCATCCACAATTGCTTTGTTTTGGTTTGAGACACCACTAGGACATTCATAACCTGCAGACACTGTAGTATCAAGTGAGTGGATAAGAAGCAGAAATAGTGGAAGTGATCAGGAACAGCATTGCACAGAGATGGTTTTGGCCAGACAAAAGAGTTTAGCCATGATTTATGGGGGGGAAAGTGTGAAGCATTCAAGGGTGTGTCCTGTTCTAGCAGAATACTATTAAAGTAAATCCATATTTGTAAGTGGAAGTAATCAGACACATGTAAAAGAGCACAGTTTGCTCTTTCTAGTATTAATGCCATTAATAGTAAAATGAAAGCATATGTAGTGTTGGTAATGCTTGCCAGTATTTAAGTGTGTTGATTTAGGACTATACAATACACTTCAGGAAGAAGAAATCCAAAAAGCCTACATTAAGTCAGGGTAAGAAATCTTTTGGCATTTCTGATAGATTGTTGATTTCACCTAAATTAATTTGTATTTTGCTGCAACAATTTATCTGCTAAAACCTTCCACGTTTTAAGAGAGCAGCCCATATTTTCAAATACAGGATTGACATTTTCCACTGAACATTCTGTTAAAACCAATTTCTTTTCCACTTTTGTCAAGTATTTCCAACAATATACTGCCAGTTTTCTGCTGACTTTGCGAGAAACAAAGGCCATTTTAAGCGATTTGGATAAGAGTGTAATACACTTGCAATTGCTTTACTCCCACTCAGCTGTCCTAATTCCTGTAGTCCAGATCTCTGGTCCTTCCTGATGAGTTGACTGTAACATGACTCATCTCCTTCTTAACCTACCCAGCTGTTCTTATTTCATTTCCCTCTGCTGGGTCAAAGACAATCAGATCATTTATTTCAACCTTTCCAAAATGAAGGAAAACCAAGATTTTTAAAGGACAACATATCGTGACCAATGACCCAATTACATAGCCTCATACACATATGGGTTGACCTGGATTTTGAGTGGGACTCAGTTATTTGATGTTGACTGATAATATTTGTAGGTATTTGGATTAAGGCAGTATCAGAATAAGCATGATATATCTTGCTGATTTGTTAGGTCAAGGAAAAATTTCCTCTGTGTAGCACTACACGGAGCTTGGTGTAATATAGGGACTTTTCATCTTCCTTTGAAAGACTAATTAGTAGCCACATCTAAAAACAAATAACTGGCCCTAGTGAGCCAAAGGTCTACCTTTTTACTGCAGTCCCTTTATATATCACTGCAGAAATATCAATATAGCTTAAGGCAAGCCATTCAGGTTTCTGTCTGCCTGCAGATTCTTGTCATATTCTCTTTTTGCCAGGTCTCTCAGAGGAATTTGTTATGGTAGGCATCAGCCTTGTCTTGGGTGAAACATCATGAAGCGAAGATAACAGGATGGGAGAGTTAAGCTGGGCAGGAAAAAAGGATTAATGAGGGAAATGGAAACAAACTGGAAAGAGGAGATGATTTCTCTCACTAGGTTGGCCAAGGCAGGGAGCGTTTTTTTTATTTTTTTTCCTGTGGCTCAGTGTCAAAAACTCCATTATCAACGAGCAGACAGAAGAAACAATTTGCAAAACGTGAACACCTCAGCTTTACAAGTCTGGCATAGATCTTCCTGAATTTTTTTCCTCTTGTATGTTATTTTCCTCTTCAATAATAAAAAAACCAACCTAATGAAAAAGAGGTGGGACAAGCCCAGGACAACAAGATCAGTGTGGTGTATACACCAGTCCATCCTTTGAAAGCAGAAACCTCTGCTTAATTCTAGCACTTAAAAAAAATATAAAAAAGAAAAATCAGACTTTGCTCATATGTGAAGTCAAATAGAAGGCCAGCTCTTGCTTGCCTTACTCTCATGAACAAGCCAGATGAACTTGCATATTTGGTGTGAACTTAAAGTGAGTGAAGCTCTGGAATGTACTCCTGATTTGCAAAGGGAAGTCAACCCCCAAAAGGAGCTTCACTTGATTCCAGGTGCCCTGCCGCGTGTAAATACAGATTCAAAGTGGTGGTAAGCAAGTCTCTTCTATTGTGTAAATTAACTAGTTTTAAGGTGGGGATTTAAGGGGAACTTTGTCCTGCAGCGGATAAAAGTGAGGGAGCTCTTCGGTACAAAAAAGGAGCCAAGGGAAGAATGTGCAGCTAATCCAGATGAAAGACTTACAGGCAGTCTTTAAAAACATGTTAGTACAACTGCCTGGGAGGTTTCCAAATGGATGCCACATCTTGAACATCTTTCACAGCTTTATATCTGCCTTCGGTATGGAAATGAGAGAAGGGAAATGCTGATAGGAGGGCCGAGAGGAATAAGTGAGGTTATTTGAAATGCAGTTGTTGTACTCTGGTGTTCGTTCCCTCCTCCCCTTAAGCCCCCCACAACAGTTTCTCATTTTTACAGAGACGACTCTGCCCTGCCAATTGTTTGCCTCCGAAGGGCACGACTAGTGACAGGTTTGCAGTCCTAGATCTCTTTTGAGATGTGAGTTCTCAGCATCAAGGTCAAAAGCAGGGGTCGTGATCCCTCGCCTGCCTGTCTTTCACGGTGCTCCTGGCTACATGTACTCCTTTTTAGACATGGCAGATGGTGAAATACTAAAAGTACAAAGGATTACCCAAACCTATTCAGTAGCTGAACTATTTGTGTGTTATTGTTATTTTGGAGCGGGGGCGGCCTCAGGACACCCTCACTATGTCTTTCACTTTAAGCTGCCCTTACACATGTGAGTTTGGAAGGATAATGGGAAAAATAGTGTTCTTTGCCCAGTCTCAAAAGGCTACAAAGCACCCCCAAATGCCTTTTCTGTGAATTTTAACATAAAATCTATGACTGTTCATCAAAAAGGCAATATTATTGATAATTTGAAATGAGCTGTGACCATCCAGGTCATTACTAATAATTAATCAGCCCATGTTTTCTTTAGGCCAAAACTCTGAAATCTGAGGAGGTTCTAAAACTTTACTTGAGACTAAAATTTGAGTGGAGTTCTTTGCAAACTAGAATTGTTCAAACTCTTCTGTGTAGCTTTGCTGTTGTACATCATGTATGAGTAGAGGGGATTAGAAGGTGGAAGGAGAAGCCTATCTCATTCTGTTAGGATGCTGATAATTTTTTTTTCCATATTCTAATTTTTCTCAGTGATACTCAAACACAAAATTAGTTTATTGCTGAATTCTGAATATGAGGACAGAGAAGTTTTTTGAATCAAACCAGAAAATGCCTTTATTAATTTCATGCATTTTCTAGAAGCTTTTAGGAAGCACTGCAGGAGGATATAGACTCAACTGCTACTGTGTTGATATCAGTTATGATGGAGAATGGTTCTGAACCTTCCAAAACCACTCACAAACATCAAAACACTCTCAGTTTTCTTCAGAACTGCAAAAGCTGTGGTGGAGGTGTGTGCACAAGGACCTGCTGCCAGCCTGTAGTCTGCCCTCCATGGCAAGAGAAGGCCACATTTATCCTGCTGTTAAAAGAAATGGAAAAGATGGGGGAAAAGGATTTGGACTAAAAATTTTATGGAGTTTCATTCATGCTGCTCACAGGCTGTCTTGCCTTCAGTAGGAACAGGACATACTCTGGTGCTACTGTCACCAGAAAAATGAGAGCAGTGTCTCAGCAGCCAAAGGAGGTACAACCATCTCTGGAGAAAAAAGCACAACTGCATCTAACGCCAGCCGTGAGGATGGCAGCGCTGAGCACCAGCAAGGGGCTGCTACCCCCAAGGCCTTGCTCACCCCTCTTCTCTTCTCCAGGCAGGACAGGGTGTGCTGCACTCCCAAGGAAAGATGAGCACAAGCTCTCACAGGAAGCTGCCACTCGCTGGTGTTTGATGGAAGTCGCGAAGCTGACGGCAGTGCTGGAGCTGAGCACGCGGTTCAGTTTTCTCCCTGACGAATATACAGCATTGACAGCTGATGTAAAGGGAGGGAGCATTTGGGAATACCCACAGCTGAACCCTGTTCTCACAGACACGAGGGTAAATCTGAAATGGTTCTGCTGCTGAGTGAAGGTTTGACACAGTTTATAGCCATTTGGTCCCTGTTAGCAATCACGTAGTGCAACCATGTACTTTGAGCAATATCCAGTACCTAGACACAACCAAATCTGAAAATTTTGCTCCTATTTCTTTGCCACATGAATACAATTTTTGACTAGTGATACTGCCATTTTATGAAATGACACCAACACCAGCAGAGTGAAAGGTGGCAATCTTTTGGGCAATGGAAGTGTCACCAGGAGTGTGTTGTTTTGTGGATAATTGTTCCATAGTACAGACCACACAAAAGGCTTCGGGGCTGCCTTCAGTTGTCAAATTATGTTTGCTGTTAGCAGAAAGCCACAGCAAATGTAAGACCATAATTTTGTACTTGTGCAGTGCTGTGAAAGCTCTTACCTGAGCAATCAAAAATTTCCTTCTGAATACCCACAATATCATGCAGTGCAGGTATCTTTTAGCAAGCAAAACTGGGCACATTCAGCTGAATGCTGGGGTGCTCAACCTTAGGGGCATAAACAGGGCTTGTTCTGTCCTACTCAGTGTACTCAACTGAAGCTCTGGTCCCATCCTACAACCTTTGGTAATTTTGTCTCCATCACACAGAATGTGAGAGAACTGAATCCCCCCAGACCAGCATTTTTCAAACCATAGTCTAAGTTGCATTGACTGAATGCAAACCATATATCCACACACACACTAAACTTCTAGAACAAGAATCAGGTCTAATGTGTTTAAATAACCCTGGCTTTAACTTAGAGGTCAAAGGAAAATGAGTAATGAACTAATTCTTAAACAATGCAAAATTCAGAAATGTTTCTGGTGTGCAATGTATGTGGCTGTTATCCTCCTTGTGCCACTAGAGTTCATAAATACAATGTAAAGGAAATGTCCTTTCATCTAATATTAACAATCAGAATCTGAAAAAAAAAGACCATTGACCTTAACATGAACAGAATTCAAATGAGTAATAATTTCCTCCTATTTTAAAAAAGCTTTCAATAAATTTATTGTTTTTTAGTTTTCATAGGGCTTGGCTGGTGTGCTGGGAACACTGCTATTTGCTTATCAAGTTTCTGCCCATATATATTCCAAATTAATGAAAAGCTCTCTAGCCTGGTGCTGGCTGTGATAGGGCTGTGCTCATACATGTTCTGCTGAAGGGTGGGTGGAATATTCCATATTTTCTCATGCACTGTATTTCATTGTGGATTTTTTCTGTGTGGGTGAGGGGGGAAGTGGATTAAAAAATTATGACTTTATTTTAGTTGCAATGCAATTGCTTCGGCCTCCTTTAGATGTTTTGAATAACTTTAGAAGCAACAATGCACAAAAGCACAGGAAGCAATATGAGAAGCAAGCCCCTACCCAGCCTAGTTAAAACACTTTGGCCACAGTTTGCAGGGTTGGGTGCACAACATCAGGCACCAATACTTTGGGCTTGGACACCTAGAGAGGGTCCTTCCATACCTGCAGGTCCCATTACCTTAGTTCTGTCATCAGTTCCTCAGGGATAAACCCAGAGGACTGAAGACGTCTTCAAAAGAGGTCCGTAGGAACGGTTTCTGCCACACCTGCCTGGCATGTTCTTATGGACTGATGTGTCTGGGTCTGGCCATTGCTGCCTGGGTCTGGCCTGGTCCTGGCTGGCAGCACCTACAGTCTGGACTGGTTCTACAGGTGAGCAGGAGATGCCCGCCTAAACAATTTTGACCTTAGCTCACAAGGTGCCTCAGCCAAAACAACATCGTAGTTTTCCCCATCGTGAGAGGGAAGCAGGGCCTCTAATTTAGCTTTTTCCTTCGAGGAAATGATTTCAAGGGCAGAAACTGTATATCCGTGGGCACAAAACAAATCTAGCTCTTGTTCTTTCCGGTGCTGTGGGCAAGTCACTGCCTGTCCCAGGGACGGAGTTTTGTTCTGGTTTAACCTCACTAGTTTAGTCACCGGAGTGCTGTGGAGAGGCTTTGCATAACTGATGAATTTGGGTTATTTTCATGAAATTGCTGAATTACTGAATGTTCTGGTTGAGCCTGCTGCAGCCTGGAGACATTTTCACTCTTCCTGTCCATATCACTGCAAAATGCTATGCAACATGGAAAATAGGCTTTTATTCCAGACTCTGCTTGAATGCCAGAGATTCAGAAGACAAATCTGGCCCGGGATCTGAAACTCTACGATCTGAAGAGAAATGGAGAATACTCAGATGGGGAAACAAAGAAACCAGGTGTTCTCACCTTAAGAAAATGTAAAGGGGGAGAAGAAACTGGGTCAGAAGAGAGAAACAGGAGGGTTGAGCTTTTACAGCAGAGGAGCTATTCTCACAACTGAGGATCAGAGAAGCTGGCTGCATAAGGTGGAGAAACTGAGATCCCCTAATCTATGGGAAAAGTCAAGAGCTGCAGTGAGGGATGTCTTGGGATCACTGACCAAAACCTACAGAAGTCTCAAGTGTGGTGTACTTCAGCATGGAGCTCCATACTGCTCTTCTAACATTTCACCTCAACCTGTATGTTTCTTGCACTGGTGAGAGTGAAGGATCACTGCTTTTAGCTCACTTTGTACAGTCTGCAATATCCTGCGCTTTCTCACTTCCCTGAAGGAATAACGTGCAACCCACAGTGCCTGCAAAGCTGGAGGTAGGGAAGTGTTTGATCAAGCAACTGGACATCTATGGGGCTGTCCACACAAGGAACGGGACAGCTGAACTGTGATGCCCCATTTCTAGGAAGCAGAAATGATCAAAATGTGTTAAGCATGAAAGAAACACACGGTAAAGGAATAGCTTAGAAATGATCAGGTCACTTGAATTTAACAAAAAAACAGCAGCCTTTTTCACGGGGAGCTATGAGAGGTTTATGACTCTTGTTTGGTGTAATTGTGATGGACTTGCTGCTCTTCGCCCGTGACTCTGACGTGCAGGACAGCTTGTGCAAAGGCTGGGTTTCACGCATGAGGAAGACCAAGCTAAACCCCGATGTATTTATTTGTGCTGCAGCGGCACCTAAGGGCAGCCAAGAGCCTGAGCTAGACTGTGATACCAGCACCAGCATCTACCTGAAGATTAAAAGATCCTTTGCCTCTAAGACAAGGAGATGAAGGATAAAATGATGATGTGGGGACAAGTGGTGGCTGAGCTGAGCAAGCTGACCCATGGGAAGTGGAAATGTGTGTTTATTTACTTACTTTAGTAATTAGGGTTTTTCCTGCCTTGCACTTTTGCATTCATACTCCTTCCAAAGCTGTCCGCAGGTACCAGGCTCCTTTGGTTTGTTTTGCAGACTATGAATCAGATGCTACTTGGGAACTATCACAGAAAAGAATAATTTTCCTGTGGTGAAATGATTAATTCGGTGATCCAACCTTTCAGAGGATGAACCAGGCTAGCATCTCCTCTGAGTGATTCAAAAATGCCAACAAAACAGGAGATATTTACTGCATAGATTGAAATAACATTGGAAAGCAAGCTCATTTTTTACCTATGAGAAACATTCAGCTGGACAATAAAATGTTCCCCCACCACCTTCTGTTGCTGTCACCTGTTCTTTCCATGAGAGACACTGAGCTGGGACAAGTTGTGATGTAATCAATGCAGTTCCCTGAAGCCCAGTTGAATGGCTCTGATTAGCACCAGCCAAATATCTGGGCCACAGACTTTCAGGGGAGCCTTCTTGTCTCAGAGCTATTGTTAATGCTTCCTGTTTATTGCAGTTCAGCACAAAGCCTTACAGGCTGTCCACATAACTAAACAGCCAGAGGATCTGAAACACTTTTTAGTAAAGGTCTCTTGCCAGCTTTTACACGTTTCTCATATCAGTGACAAGAACTGAACCATCTGCAATGTACCCAATGCTACTGTCCCCTCCTTGAAGATATCTAAGTATGTCTGATATCTTCACAGAGGGATTTTGGAGTAACCATATCTTTCTGATTATGGTTTTTACCATGCAGAAGATTAGCACTGGGGACTTAACCATTTCTCTTGTAGATCTACAATAGTGAGTTGGTAATTTAACAATAGACTAGGAAAAGAAATCCAGAGGGTCTGAGGTAGGAAAGATGCATGTTTCTCAAAGGACAGAAACACAGCCAGGAGCAGAGTCAGACACAAACCTGAAGAAGAGAAGGAACGGACAAAGCCAGAGGAGTGAGAAGAACACAGTGCAGGTAACAGGGCTCTGATGGACAGGCAGACTTACTCATACTTGAATTAGCAATGTGTCAGGCTCCACTGGGAACACTCTTCCTTCCTCCCCCATGTTACTGCTAGTGAGACATTTCCAAAGGTACAAAGTGCCTGATGTCCATGATTATTCAGCAGGAACTACCATTGCCTTTTAATGGCACTGAATGTCATTTTGGCCTGAAAAGAAATACAGTTGAAGACCTGGTTCCAGTTTGTGCTGAGAATTGCTTTTGCTGATGGGTCAAAATCAAACTGAACAGGTGCTCAAGGCAGAGAATGAGGAAAAAAAAAACATTATTAGGGCTAGAGAGTACAGTAGTGCAGGCAGGAATGGGTTTATAAGCCAAGTCATGAACTGCACCGCAGTTCCCCTCAGTCTCTTGACACAGCTGTAGCATATCCTGATTACTGAGCTGTGGGAAGTGAGTAAGGCACATGGGGATGGGAATTACCTAGTTGAGGTATATCTCTAGTCATAATACTGGACCTGTGGGCATGGACAGAAAGTGCATGGACTGAAGAAAATGCAACAGAAGTCTTTTAGATGAGAAGCTACAAAAAAGAAGGGGAGCAGAGCCTGTCTGTTCACTCAATCTTCTAATCCAGAGCTAAGGATGTCATATGAAGAAGCCAGGGAAAGGCTCTCAGCAAATGAAAGGAGGCACATTACAGACTGTGTAGAAGAGCTGTGAAACTTCTTGGTGTGGGATGTTATTGATGGAAGAGCCTTAAATAGGGGCAAGATGAAGCTGCACAAGGTCATGTAAGAGAATTCTGTTGAAGGTTACTGAACAGGTAAAGACTACTCCAATTTAGGATATCTCTGAACCATGTAGCCAAGGGCTGCAATACTCATAGTTCCTTGACATGTTCCTATTGTCCTCCTGATGTATTCACTGTTGGTTGCTGTTGGAAACAGTATGTTGGATAATATGGACAAAGAATCCAATCCAGTATGGCCATTCTTATAGTTAAATGAAATTAAATATTAGTGTGAAACAAAGATAGATCAGTGGCTCGAGTTTGATGCTGCAAAACTGTGGCCTCTCTGAACACCTTCAAACTCTAGGCAACATCAGCAAGGACAAACTGAGGGGAGATGGAGGTCATTAATTTTGTCATTCTCGAGGGTAGCACAGCCCTTTCTCACAGCATTTGACTTAAAAGTATATGGGGTATGTGGGGATTGTCATGTTTTGACATTTTTGATTTGCTTTGGATTTGATGAGCTCTATTCTTTGGACAGTTTACCTACAGCTAACACATAGAGAGGAGAAAGGGATTTAGATATGAACCCAGTTTCCAAAAAGAAAGTTGCAGGAGTGCAAGATCATCCACACACACACAGAGACTCAGAAACTGTCACAATGGATTGTAATAGAGCCATCTACTGACTCACATTGATACTGCCTGCCTCTGCTCCTTAGGAGGGTCCTCAGGACCACGCTGCATCCTGCCTGTGCTCAGGATTGGAATAATGATTCACTACAGAAGGCAGGCTTTTAATAGCAAAGTGCCTGCGAGTAACACAGTCATGGGAATGGAAGCAGAGATGATTCCTTGGCCTGGAACAGAAGGTTGGCTATCGTGGAGGCCAGATAGTGTGATAGCTCGGAACACTAGATGAAGAGCACAGCCGCGAGAATGGTGTTATTTGATGAGAGCTTGGAGCAGATGGGCAATGTGGTTAATTAAAGGGCTAGGGATAATGTTTCCTAAATTTAAAAAAAAGAAAAAGGAAAGTAATTGGAAAGCATTTTAAGAAACCATAATAGTCTGAATGTACAGGATCTCTCAGAAGGGAAAAACTGAGATAACGGAAATTTATAAAAACGAAAAAAAAAAACCAAAAAATCCAGTTTGTTTTAAATATTGGAGTATTCTTCAAAATGAGATAAGTACTTATAAAGTGGACTGTAATGAGCTTATGTCAGTCATTGGGTGGCAAGGTTACCAGCAATGGCAAGGGAATGGAACAAGTAACCCAGGAGGTTTGATTATTCCTATGTGCCTCATCTCCCTTAACGTGAGGAAAGCTGATCCACATTACACCAACTACAGTTCTGGTCCAGGGAATTTGCTAGCTGAGAGATCTTAAGAGAGTATCGAAGAACTATGCAGACTCTGAAAAGGGAACACAGCACATCTGATCTGGAATTTTTGCTGTTGCTGTTGAGCACTTACACTGCGGTGGTCCTCGGGGGTTTCGGCTCATCATGATTCAGAGGTGCTTGGTGTTGTACTAACAGCTCTTTTTCTTGTTCCTGCCACTGAAACTTAATTTACTCCTCAGTCAGATAAAGGGTGCAAGCAGAGGTGGAGAGAATGTTTGTTAAGGGAGCTTCTTTGATGCCATATTTTTATATGTATAACCTGTGATTCAGATAACCCATATCTATCTTTTTAAAAGTACCATATCTTGAAGATTAATTTTCCCTCAGATACTTCTGGGCTGACTCACGCTCTTCTTCACGGGTTGGTTGCATAGCCCACAAATTGCCCAGGTCGTGGTGGAAACTACCTGCTGAAGGAGTCTGGGGTGGGGAACAGGTCAGACATGAGTAATGCTGGGATAATAGGAGGGAAGCAGAAGTTCATGTGAAAAGCGGAGGCTGGTGGGATGTCAGGGAAGAAATCTCTGTGTTAAATTTCCCCTTACAGTACTCACTATTTAACCCTCACTGTTCCTGAAATAATTATGGTTTTGGCAGCTAAAATCCATATTGTACATGTGAAAACATAATAGATTAAAGCTAAGCAAAACAGACTAAAAGAAATACCAGAGACTTACTTTTTCAGTGTGTAAGATGAAGATAATATCTATCCAACTATGAAAAGAGCTAAACATGAATCTTGTCCACAGAGTTGTTGGTAATAGTTAGGGTGAACTGAATTATACTGACTGATGTAGGGCTGCCTTTGAACAAAAGCATTACAAAGAGTGTCTAAGAGATCTGAAGACTAACAATAGATTAATAGAGTTGTTAGAAGAAATGAAAAAGAAATTGAACTATGAGTAATGCAAACAAATTTCTATGAAATAACAAAAAAAACCCTGTTATGACCATTCTTCTTACCCACTTTGGTAGTTAACATGCCAATTATGCTTTCTATGTAGACAGTCAAAGATTTTTAAATTAACACAGAAGACATTTTATAAGCAAAATTTCATTTGATCAGATGTTTCACGTTGGTAAAAATAGCTTTCATGTACTGTACGGCTGGCCTGTGGTACTTACTGTA
Organism: Platyrinchus mystaceus; assembly: GCA_035041135.1. Classification (NCBI taxonomy): domain Eukaryota; kingdom Metazoa; phylum Chordata; class Aves; order Passeriformes; family Tyrannidae; genus Platyrinchus; species Platyrinchus mystaceus. Next base: position 56,609,024 of record JAWWLV010000179.1, read on the forward strand.
TCAGACATTCTTGAGTCAAGAACTTGGCACAAGTAGGGCAATTAGGCATGTTTGAGTAAGAGAACAGTCCAGGTTATATAAGACACTTAGACTGGACCATAAATAAATGAAAAAAAAGTTATTAAAATATGAGTTTTGTTATAAGGATCAAAGTGTCAGAGTTTTTAACTGGAATTTTGGCTCCATTGACAGTGCAGGTTTTGGATTTCACTGATGGCCCATGCACCTAATTAGACTTCACACGAGGACTTCTATTGGCCTAAAATTTGGGAGTTAAAGCTCTGCACATGGTATTATTTATGTGATCTTTTAAATCTGTTTTAACTGGCCTTGGAAGAATAATCAGTGATAATTTGTGCACTGTAATGGTGGTTAATTTAAAATTTGATAAGTCTGACTTGGCCTAGTGGGAAGTGCTTTATACCTTTCTAATTCATGGGAATGATATGACATTTCTTACCACCTTCTCTGTCTCATTAAACCACGAATTTAATTGTACAATGCTGAGCTCTTGGAGAAAAATTAACTTACATACCCCAGAAGAAATCACTTCTTATTATGCCAGCTGCAGCTGCAGTAGATAGCAAAGCTATTATCAGGATATAGCTGTCTTGCATTCTTCCTTAGTCTTTAGGGCAAACACTAAGAAATGGCATAGCTGTGGAAAAAAGCTGAATTGTAAATTGCAGAGTGTAAAGAACCTTTACAGGAGAAACAGAAGTCAGGAGATCACAATAAGCTTCTGCAATGTACTCTGTCACACAAAAGGGAATACAGAACATTTTAAAATCTTGGTTAAAGTATTTTTAGTTTTCCCTGAAATGAGTAAGTAAAAGTGATAATATTCACGTTTAAACAGAAAGAACAATTGAGGAACGAGATTTCTAATAATGCTTTATATTCTCATATGTTCTAACTTTACTGGCTTATACAAGTTTACACATATTTGCTTGGAGCAAGTGACTTCTCATCCCATAACCCCAAGTAAGAAACTTGAGTGAAGTGATAGAAGATCTATCACTGCTTGACTCCTCCTGATCTAAACATGAAACAAATAGCAGATTCCTCAGCAGCCCTTATCTTGGCTGCTGCCCAGAAGGTGTTGTTCTTTTTGGAATTTATGAAAGATGATAGGCTGACCCATGGAGGCAATCATACACTCTGTAGTAAAATCATGGAGTGTATTTTGTGTGCACATCGTAAGTGGAGATGGGTCAAGTGGCCTCCCTGTAATGTGAACATTGGCAAGTTCAGCCTGAGGCAAGAATGGGAATAACGTGTCTTACAGCACTTCATGTCATTCAGTTCAGTGGGGAGATCAAGTGTGCAGTCAACAGAGGCTTCTCCCAGCTCAAAATACTTATCTGCATAAACATATACACACCCCCCAGCTACAGCTGTATTGCATATGGACACTGGCACCCATATTAATGGGGAAAAAAATCCTTGTTATACAAGGACCAGCTCGGCATGCTCTTACAGGACACAAGAAAGGGGCTTACTTCATGGTAAGAGTGACAGAGCACCATGAAAAGCACCCATGAAGACTTCTTCCAGTCTTGAGATCTATTAAACTGAAGGAAACGTAAGACTACAAACATTAATAAAAAAAATGTGAGGCAATCCCTAACGCCTCCTGGACTATCAGCCAAAATAGACTTGGTGTCAGTATCCACAAACACTGCATGAGTGTTTACTGGGGTTCAAATTCATACAGCATCCTTTGCAAGGATGAAGAAAAGAAAAATATCTCAAAACATTCTTCCTCGTGGAACTGCATAATCACCACTCTTGCTCTTCTTCTGGCTCAGTAAGACCCACATCCAATAAGACACACAAACATTTGTTTATCTTGAAGTGTGTAAACAGTACAAATGAAGTGAATGGGATTATTCGCATGCTTGAACATAAATATGTGCTTTGCTGGATCTGATCCACAGATCCCAGCAACTTGTTGGGCTGAGCTGCAAACATGGGCCACAGAAAAATTCCAGTTCTTTGACCAGATATCAGGTCCCTTCTGTGGTGAATATGTTGGTTGCTAATTTCAGTGTATTATTTCACGTTATAATCACCAATGACTGAGTTTTTTTCTCTGTTATTCATGGCAGGTAAGACCCAGTTATCTCCTAGCAAGTATAACATGATACACCTTCAGACAAAAGATAATAAAAAAAAAAAATCTTCCTATTAAAGAGTACTCCACTGTATTTTTAACCTCCTTGGCCACTCTCTCGCAGCCTTAGCAAACAAGTGACCGTCACTGGACTCAAAATATTGAGAGAGAGCTTTATTCCCTTGTTGTCAGAGACACCAGAGAACTATTCCCCCCAGTTTAGAAATGCTCTTATCCAGACTCAAAAAATTATAAAAAGACCAAGTAGACTGCTGAATCCTCCAAGTGCAGAGCATGCATCACCACACACAAATATTTTTGGAAAATTATAAGGAAACTGTACTATGTCCTTTCAACAAATATTCTTTTTTGGCCAGCTCGCAGAAAAACATTACTTTTGTCAACTGGTGAAAAAACTATTTTAACAATGGCAAGAACAATAGACATCCTTCTTGTAAAAACATGTCTCCCTGTTTAGAATGGAAAACAAGTTCAGAGAGCAATGTCAGTAACGATCATGAACAACCAGAAAAACTGAGTCACCCAATACAGCACAAAAACGGATTCTCTGCATGACAGCACTTAGGCTGACCCATCTGTTACCCATCTTTCCTTTTAATCAGAGGTACTGTTATGCCATTATTAGTGATTTGAATGAATTGTAGCTGTTTTAAATACTTGAGCAGCAATATCAGGCATCAAGTATTTGGTGGTGACATGGGTAGTAACAGTGTACCTGGGCATGGCATCTTACAGTAGCTCCTGCAGACTGTTCTGTGGGGCAGTAGGTACCAGAAGAATTGTAAAAGGCACTGTATCCCCTGGTTATTGCCTGTTAATCCTGCTCAGGTGTGGTTCACATCCCTCAGCTGTGTGCTATGAGAGGAGCTAGATCAGGACCCACCTAGAGTCTGCCTATGGATTAGCAATTAATTATACCATGGTTTTGATAAAATAGTTAACCCCAGCTGATACAAATTTGCTAAATTTTCAGTCGATCTAAAACTACATTTCTCCAAAAAAGATACAGACCTGAAAGATCAAACAAATAGGAAAAATCTCAGAAATTGTTAACATACCACATTCTTTGGAACACATAAGAGACTAAAAAGGAGGGGAAGTGTCTGTCCTACTCAAAATGCAGAGCAATTAATGTAAGACACAGGACTCAGTACAAATACCTTCCTGGTAGCTGAGTCCTACCACAAAAAAACATTTCTGACTCAGGAACTTCCTGAGCCATCACAGGCAAGAGGGGAGTAGGACAGTCTCCAGGGAAGGATCTCTGTGTGCTCACTGTTTTTCACCCTTCCTTAACCACTGTCTACAGACAACGCTGTCTATCTCCTCCTATGGGAGGAGAACACCAGGCAAGCCAGAGTGTTGGCTGATCATGGTAAGACTGTGTTTATGTTTTTTTCTGGTATGGTTATTTTATTTAATCTAGAGGCAGATGTCCTCTAGATTAGAGCTAGGAAGTAAAGAAAAAGACCAGTAAAGCCCATGGGAGGTTTAGTTCAATGAATTCATCAGGAACGACCTTCAAGTCACCAGGAGTGAAATTTAACTTGGAAAATAAGTGTGTGTTTGTGCTCTTCAATTGTCACAGCAAAATTAGTAAAATGTATCTGTTTATATCTCTGCTGTTGTTGGATGAACTCTACAATATTATGGGTTCGTGTTCTTGAGCATTAAAACATATTTTGTCTTGCTCAAAATTTTCTCTCCAGTGCAGGCTGTTTCCTTAGGGGTTGGGAAAGCTTCTGGTAGACTGAGGTCACAGGAAAGCAGGATTTGATCCTGTGTAGCCTCTCCTCGATGGAGATATCACTCAGATCAGCCAAGAATACAGTAATGGCTGGTCATTCCAGCTTAGGCAGAGAAACTAAGCTTGAGAAAATTATCTGTGGAACATCTCTGGTTTCCAGTTTCCTGATCCATTCTGATGGCCAGACCATAATTCAAGGTTAACACATTTTGTGCATGTCTGTCATGGAAGGGAAGGTAAGGGAACAGAAAACAGATTAACAGAAAAAGAAGAGCTGGAAGGGAACAGAGGGCTGCTGTGAAGGGAAAGGATCAACAGAACTGCCTGGTGGGGTGGAGAGGATGGTTGGGTGGAAAAGGTGAGTAGTAGATGGAGAAAATGATTTAGGGAGTGTGAATAATCTGAATCACTCTCATTTCTCTTTTTGGTGGAGTGCACAAAACCTCTTATGCAGGACCCAGAAGGATGAGCAGTACTCATCAGTGGAGCAGGACTGATGTCTTAGATCCATGTCTATGACGTGTTTGCATTCAGGTGAGATAAGGGGGTTACTGTGGATCTCTCACACCTTCAGCACTGTGAACAAATGTATGGAGCCCTTTCCCCATACACTTGGTGCACATCCTTGGAAGGGGTGTCCTACAGCCCTCTTCCCTTCACCATCAAAGGTGGTCCTGTTTGAATGCTTTGAAGAAAGCCCTCTGCTTGCTGATTGAAAACATGTGCCACTCCTGCACTGGTGGCTCCAGGCTGGGGACTGGTGGCAAATCCTTGCCTTCTTTCCAGGGCTGATGTCCCAGGGGGAGCTCAGGCCCACTGTGGGGGATGATTTGACACCATCAGTCCCCACAGGACCCCAACAGCCATGGAGAACAGGGAGGGTGTGCAGAGTGAGGCCCGTGCTGCCTGTCACAGTGGTCCTCAGGGTGTCCTGCCATGGTGTACTACAGGTCTGGCCACCCGTCCTGGGCTGCATTCCCTGACAGTAATGAGGCTCTTGGCAGGCAACATGAGCCAGTGTGTGCCCAGGTGGTCAAGAAGGCCAGTGGCATCCTGGCCTGTATCAGCAACAGTGTGGCCAGCAGGGCCAGGACAGCGGCCATCCCTCTGTACTCAGTACTGGTGAGGCCACATCTCAAGTATTGTGTCCAGTTCTGAGCCACTGAATTCAGGAGGGACATTGAGGTGCTGGAGTGAGTCCAGAGAAGGGCAATGAAGCTGGTGAAGCATCTGGAGTACAAATCTTGTGACGGAGCATCTGACAGAGCTGGGGTTGTTTAAGATGGAGAGGAGGAGGCTCAGGGGGACCTTATCTCTCTACAACTACCTGACAGGAGGTTGTAGGCAGGTGGGAGTCAATCTCTTCTCCCAGGCAACAAGTGACAGGATGAAAGGACGTAGCCTTAAGCTGGACATGGTCTTAAGCTGCACCAGAGGAGATTTAGGTTGGACATGAGAAAGAATTTCTTCACAGAAAGGGTGATTAGACATTGGAATGGGCTGCCCAGGGAGGTAGTGGAGTCACCATCCCATTTCATATTTAAGGAAAGATTGGATGTGGTACTTAGTGCTGTGGTCTGGTTGACATGGTGGTGTTGGGTCATAGGTTGGATTGAATGATCTCAGAGATCTTTTCCAGCGTTACTGATTCTGTGATTCTGTGAGCCAGGCCTCTCTTTCCTCATGTCAGCCAGGGCTGTTCTCTTGCCTCACAGAGGGGAGATGGACAGGGTGCCACGGGCTGCTCCTTGCAGAGCTAAGGGCTCAGCATCAGGGATGCCATGTTATGATGATGTACTGCAGGACCTGGGCATCCTCCTCATCCCAGCTACAGCGAGGATCCTCTCACACTCAGGGAGTTTGAGTGCGTGAGGTGGCCACTTAGTGGGGTCTTTGGTTTTGTGTTTTTTTGTGTTTTTTTTTCAAATGGCACTTCTTGATGTGAGCACTAGAAGTCTGCCCAGGCACTTGTGCAGTGATTGTCCTAGCGGGCAGGGCAGGAAAGGCTGTGGAGGTCAGGAGAAGCATCATCAGCTTGCAGGGATGGTGGACAGGCAGGAGTAGAGGCACTCCCTGTGCTCAGAGGGAGCCAGAAACTTTCAATACAAGCCCTGGCCGTGATTGCAAAGCAAAAACTAAGAAATGCTGTTCTTTCTCTCCTGCAGACCTGCTGGACAGCACTTCTGCCCTGAAAAACAGCTCTCACTCACCAGCTGTAGTGAGGGTTGGGCACTGCAAGGTACCAAAAACATCCTGATGTGTCCAAGCACTTCCACTGCCCCTGCCAATTGCTGCTCACTGGAGGAGAGGCTCACACATCAGCCTTTTTCTGGCCTGGTCCTGCATGCTGCTGTGAGCTTTTTAACATTACAGGCTTCCAATGATTTTTGCAGGGAGGGACATATTCTTCACTCCCCCACTTCATCCTTCCCAGGGCTGGGAGTGCTGTGTGCAGTGTGACAGGATGTGGGGCCTCAGGGGTTTTGATCTCCTCCCCTGGCACATCCCACAAAGCTCTTCCTGGGATGGACGCTCCTGTCACACCAGCTCAATGGCAGTGCTAAGTAAGAATCAGTCACACAGGGATTTGCTTTCAGAAATGTGGTACTGAGTGACAGTTCTCTTCATTATTAATGCTTTTCTCCACCAAATGGTTGATGGAGTATGTAGCAGAGGAGTAGCAGGGCACTTTATAAGAAGAAAATATTATAAATATATGCAAAGGATTTTGAAAATTGATGCTCTGATTGCAGAGACTTTTAGGCTCTGGTGTAATATAGCAGTATTGAGCAACACTGCACTGTCAATTGGCCTGTTCATAAGCTGGCTGGCAGCACTGCTGCAGATGCTGTCAGGCCCTAACATCAACCTGCACTGCAAAATGTTTGCAAATGCGAAACAGAGACATCTGGTTTTGAGTTGTGTCACAGTTACACTTAGTAGTTTAAAAATGGACCTTCCATCCTCTCCTGAAGTGTGTGGTTAGGGGGATATATATCAGCACTGCAGCCTTGGCAGCCCCTCTCCATCTGAAACAATTAACTGAAAAAAACCACGACAGAAAATCAATGTTGTTAAGGATTAATGAGCCGAAGCATGTACTTCCAGTGAAAATGTTTGCAGCTTTTCTTTAACACGGAGCTCATGGAAGATAGCTACAGAAGGGGTGAGTGGCAGAAAGACCCTTGTTCTGCACTACCTCCACTATCAGAGGAAGAGGTGACAGTCTGGTGGTGTGATGGTCTGCTGCAAACCAGCCAGTTCTGACCCTGCATGGTTAAGTTGATGTTAGAGGTAGGAACTGAGTTGTGCTTATTCACCCCTTTCTTTTCCTAGATTTTTTTTTTTTCCTTGAGGAGGTTGTTGGTATATTGCTATTATTTCCCTCTGCTGCATTCAGAATGTGATATGGACTGTTCCAGCCAGCAGCAGAGGCTAGTTGGAAGAGTCCCTCTTGTGTTGTCCCTCTGCTCCTTCTATGTGTATTGGTGTGTCCCTCTGGGACAGTGGCACGTCCAGCTGTGCTTTCAGGTGAGAGTCAGCACTTGTTTCACCGCTTTGGTACAAAACACGGCACACACGGATTCTTTTTTAACCGATTGCACAACGGGTCCTGCTTGGTCCTTGCTGTGCTGAGCCTCCTTCCGAGATCCCTGCAGTGCTGTGAAGGGACAGACGATGGCACTCCAGCATCGCCTTTTCTCTCTCTCTGCTGCCATGAACAAATATCTGAGGGAGCTGCTCATTCCCAGAGCTCTGACCTTCTGACTTCCAGTTTCACTTTACTAATGGTCGGTTTTCACCCGTTCTCTCTCGGAACAAGGTTGTGCGTGGACCTAAAACAGGTCCTCTCCATCGTTGGTTATGTACAGATAGAGCCATATTCCCTTCATTGTACCAGGATGTACAAGGCAAAACGCTCAGAACCTCCCCTTAGAACAGACTTTCCTCCCCCTTGATTGCTGCATCTCTCCCAGAGCAGTTCATCTGTCTTCAGCAGGATCTGTTTCATACCACAGGGGTGACGTTTTACTGTCACTTTGTACAACAGTCAGTGTCTCCTGACACAGCTTAAGACCACATTTTCTTTTTACACAGCTACATCACACTGGCAGCATATAATCATCCCATAATCACCTCATATGCACAGGTCTTTATCTGCTTCACTCAATCCTAGCAGATGAGTTCTCAGCTTATAGAAAAGGTTTTGTCATCATTTCCTTATTGTGAGACCCTGAACATTGTACTATGAATTATGTACTGTGAGTTTCATCTTATTTTTATTAATACTCCAGTCCTCAAGCTCACTTAGTTCTTCTCATACCGCATCCCCCATTCTTTCCTCCATGGATGATGTCTCCTACCTTTGTGTCATCAACAGATGCCATTAATAATGCCCTTAATATTTATTTCAGATCACTAATGCAAACATTAGTCATTACCACCTCTGGTGATCTCCATTAACAACTGTTCTCTGACATGGTATTTCCCACCTTAACATCAGCCATTGCCACATCCCCTTAGCCAGCTACTTATCCACCATACAGTTCCCACAGCAGTAGTTAAAGTCTTTTGTGGCTTGGTCTCAAATCAAGTGAAATCCAAACAGAGGTGACCTCTCATCCCACTTTTGACTAGGGCAGCGTCAGGTGAATTTGGCAGGACACAGCAAATCCAGTCTCCACTTTAGTGTCTTTGATTTCCCATTTCTTTGAAATCCCAGAAGGAGCATTCACAAGAGAGTCCTGGACTGGGATTGTCCAGAATGAAACTGCTCCCAGAATTAAGTTGTCCCCATGCTGTTCGTGGCTAGGCTGTGGAAAAGGAGGAACTTCATCTGGTGCCCAGAGTAGACGAGAGTACACTTGCATTCAGATATCCAAGTCTGGCTCTCAACCACATCATTTGGCTTTTCTGATTCTGCTGGTGCTTCCTAAGCCAGCAGTATCCCTCCTGGGTCGTGGGGCCCATGCCACAGGACTCATATCTCACCCCTCTGTGTGCTGGGAGCAGGGGCCTTGACTGTGGGAAGGTAATACCAGCTGGATGCCTCATGGAGTGACAGGCCTGATGCTGGTTGAGAAATGGAAGCCCCAGTCCATGAAGCCATTCTGTTCTCTGTGCATTTTCTCCTGTTAACACAGTCTCCTCTGAGCAGCACAGAGCGGAGGGCTTTACCAGGGAAGTGGCAGTGGAGTGGTCTGCCCTTCCCTTCCAGCTCCTTCCTGCCCTCCTGAGAGCCAGGGAATGCAGTAACAAGTGACCCTGTGCTAGCCCCTGTGCTGCCCTCACTGGCAGGGAAATCTCTTTGCTCCTGAAGAGCATCCAGATCACTGTCAGAGTTCCAGGAGTGATTCCAGTATTGTGCACTTACAACAGCACTGAAATCCTGTTTTGGTCACAAGGAAGCAAGGCACGAGGTCATGAAGCAAAAGCAAGAATCAAAGCTAAAGCCAATGTTCCCTACAGGAAGGGTGGGAATGGCATGCTTCCTTCTCCTTCACCTTCCCACTGTAATGTGAAGCCACCCAAGGGCTGCTGCTGGCTGGTGGTTGTGCTGTCTGCAGCTGAGAGCTGGGCTCTGATGGACACAGACATCCTCACATGCTGCAGGCATACAAAGAAAGGAGTTGGCTTAAATTTTAAACTGTTGCTGGTATTTTAGACCAGTCTGCTTGAATCAAACTGGCATGTTCTGCTGAGAGGTTTTCCAGACAGTAGGGAGCACACTCCCTTTATTTTTCAGCAGCTCAGCTGGAGATATCCAACAAAATCCTCTGCATTTCAAAAGAGGCTATAAATGAAATGCTTGTGATGTGGCTGTGCCAGCTAGACAGGGAGCTCACTATGTGAAAAAAACTTTATAGCTGCACTGCTGAGGGGACTGGCTTGTGTGGATTTGTGGCAAACTCTGCTCCATGGCTCAGGGACATGATTCTGCTCCCCACGCTCTGGGGCTACTGCTTAATTAAATATTGCACAGCTTAAAATCTTTACAGGATTTCATTTTTAGAATATGTAGAAATTTTGAGCCTAATGTACTTATGATTCAAATATATGCAGTTAATTGATGTTTCCTGTGGCTTCCAGATGGTCTAAAAGGAACATTTTATATTGCCCTGATTACTAGCACAAGAAAGAGATTTTAGGAAGGAAATGGAGCACTTCAACCTGAGACAAGTATTTGCAATACATCAGACAGAGATGTCACAGAGAAAAGGAAAGGACTGCCTGGGTGTTCTGCTCTGCCTCCAGGATGTCCTTCTTGCTTGGGTCTCCTTCTTTAATGATTTTTTGTATGGGGAAATATAACCAATTCTATGTGTTTTTACAGGAAAACAAATGCTGCAATGATGGTACTGCCTACATGGAAATTATGGACGACCAAGTGACCCATTTCTCCATAAAGGAAAGAAATGTGGTGGAGGTGGTATAGTTCCAGCTGGCATCTCTTACAGAGATGGCAAGAGCCTGGTGCATGCATCTTGAATACAGTGTGGTCAGGAGAAAATGCAGAACATGCTCAGGAGCATCTCTGGAGGCCCAAAGTTTTGCCCCTTGGGCTGATACAGGTAGCAGTTTGGTAAGGCCACTTTAGGAGATGGGTCCTTCCACAGACGGAATGTCTCCAGAGTACTGCACTGTGTTTTCAGGACATTGCAGTAGGTACTGATAGGTGGTTTTATGTGAGCTGAGGGTTGTATTTCTCACTCATAGTGCCCCTAGGCTAGCCCCTAATGATTTTTAGGATGGGGTAGTGTTAGTTCACAATCCGTGATTTGTCCTTTCCTCGTAGGTGGCAGTCAGAAGATGGAGCTACATGTCACCCAAGCGGAAGCTGTTGCAAAGTCCTGTGCTAAGCAAACTTTTTCTTTACTTTTTCATTTCAAAGTCTGAAATTATCAGTGACAGGGAAAAAAAGCCCTCAATAGACAGCTACCACCCCACATCACCAGCACCTTGCCTCACTTATACGTAGTTTACAGTGCTTTCCTCATCTTCTCTTGTATTGTGACAAAATGAAACATAGTCAGGTCTTTCCTCTTGTGCATGTCTCTCTCACACACATATTTCTCTCCCTTTTCAAAGTCTGTAATGAACAACTTGGTCTGTCCAAAGATAAGAGCACATGTTGGGTACTGCCGGAGGAAGTGTCTGGATGCTTGCATAATTAATGTATTTCAGAGATGAGCAAGCTGAGATGTTTTCCATTGACTTGGGTGCATATTGGCCTGAAAAAGGGTATAAAATGCAGCTGGAAACTGGGCCAACTGGGCAAACTAGTCTCCCAAGATTGCAGGCAGCTTTGGGGTAGATCCCATCCCACCCCACACTCCCTCCCACCCCATATGCAGGTAAGTAAAAGCCCAAAGATACAGTCAAACACGGAGATAAAATTCCACAGTAGCTCCATAAGTGCTATGTTGCTTTATAATTGTGAATTCTGCAAGACCAAAGACTGTAAACCTGTACATTTCTAGCCAAACTTGCTTATTTTGTAACTTTTTATACATAGACTGTTGAACAAATGTAAGACTAAGGGTCACAAGCTGCACCTAGACTTCTCTGAGAAGTTCAGAAGGCAAGGGTCTCTCACTGAAGCTTGTGACTCCTCAGGAGAAACCACGACCTGATCATACTATAATCCATTGTAATAGATGATAGACTTCTTATTTAGATACTGCACTGGCAATATTTAGATACTGTATTGGCAATATTTAGATACTGTATTAGCAGTAAATATAACTATAATCATACACATAATCACTGTGTCCTGGTCCTTGCACCTGGCTGAGAACCTTCCCTTTACTCTGCTACAGGCTTTCTTTCTTCCCTCATCCTTCCAGCCAGCCTGTCAGTTCTTGGGCAGACACTGTTACCTCAACCAAAGTGATGAAGCACCAGTGAATTCTTCCCTTCTCTTGAGAGCTCTGTGAACTCCTTACAGTCAACACACAATGTGGGGACAGATCCACTCAAGCTGATGTGTGCATCCCTCACAGGCCTTGCCTTGCATTGCTGGCTGTAGGAACCTGTTTTTCCCCAGCCTCTGAAAATCTTTCCCACATAAGCTTTGTGAAAGACAGAACCTTGGAAAGACCTTCCTTTCCATGATATTTTTTTGCCTTGCTCTATTTTTCTTCAAATTTCCTCCTTTCTACTTTTCTTTACCCTCCATTACTGGCAATTCCTACCCATGATCAGTTCTTCAGACATATTTTAGTATCAGCTCTAAAGCACATATAATTCCCTGGAAAGGTTCTTGTCACCATGTTCAGAAGAGGACTGAGAAGCTAACTCCAAAATTAGTGCCAGTAAGATCAAAATCAGATTATGAAAATCCTTCTTGCTTGCTGCTGGTGCCTGTTCTCCAAAATTGGTTTTGATATCTTGTGGCATACTCAGACACCTCAGTCGTGACAAGACTGATCAGATTCCTGTCTACCCCTTACCCGGGCCTTCTGTTTTTAAACTGAGGTGATTTCAATTACTGTCCACTAATTACATCGACTTAGTGAGCAAGTAATTACAATGGACCTGACTTTTTAAACAATTAAATGACTGACTTTAACTCTGAGTGAATGCAGCAGGTTTGGTGCAAGCTCTGCCTGTCAGAGAAGGGTACAGTCAAACCCATTTGAAATCACTCCTGTGGACACAGCAAAGTGGTAAGTTTTAATACTCTCAGGAAATTATTTGAAAATTAATTCACATGAATGAATGCTCTAGATGTTGCCCAGAGAAGCTGTGGATGCCCCATCTCTGGAAGTGTTCAAGGCTGGGTTGGATGTGGCTTTGAGCAACCTGGTCTGGTAGAAAGTGTCCCTGCCCATGACAGGGGGGTGGAACTAGGTGACCTTAAAAGTCCCTTCTAACCTTTTAATCCTGCTATGATTCTATTACTCTATGTACTCCATGTCCTAGAAGTACTTGATTATGTAGTCAAGGAACAGAGATATCTGTTCCTGACCTATTTTACCCTATTAAACAATTCAGTTTAAAGTTTGGGGTCTTAGGCGTTCTCACTGTACACACACTTTTAAAAGGTAAACAATGTGTTTGGGAAGCAGGGTCACAAAGCATAATTCAATCCCAGGAAATGCCAGATAGATCACAGAGTCTTTCTGTCTTGGGTCCCCTAAGACAGAAGGAGGCCCAGTTCTTCGCCAGCCAAACAGTTTGCTGTGAGTATTTCACACTGTGCTGTGCACAATGAATCACACAGCTCCTACACTCATCTGCACCCTGGGTCACCCAGTGGGGATTCCTTCGCTGCAGCCATTCAAGGCGAGATGCTATAATAAACCTTACTAATAATACTTCCCAGCTCCCTTCCAACTCTGCCTGCATGCACTATGCAGAGTACAAGAAAACTCCATGTCTGAAGAAGGGTGACAAAAGTTTGGACAAGACAGTTTGCTCAGCTCTTGTATGTCTTTGCTTGCTATCAAACCACCTTAAGGGGTTTAGTGTTTTGTTTTTGGTTTTGTTTGTTTGTTTGTTTTTGGTGGGTTTTTTTGTTTGCTTTGTTGATTTTTGGGGGGTTTTTTGTGGGTTTTTTTTGGTGGGTTTTTTTTTTTTTTCCTGTTAAGGCCTAATAAGAGCTTTTGGGAAAAACAAAATAATATATTAAATAGGCAAAAAAATTTTCTGTTTCTCCAAGGCAGTCCTCATCTTGACTGGAGTGTTTCTGTAGGGCTTTAAACAGGGAAAATCATACACTCTCTAAAGCTTGCAAACATGTATGTATTTCTCTGCTGATGCACACATAGGCAGGAGAAGTTGGTATCTAAAAGCAGGGGCATTTTTGATGTGCTATCCGTCAGGGCTCTGATCATCTGATATTTCAATTAGTTCTGTTATTAAGGACAGAGTAGAATTGGGGTGAGAAGGTGTATCAGGTCGGAGCAAAGGTTTGCCGTCTCTCCAGATCACTTATTAAAGCTGCCCTTTGCCAACAGCCCATTTATTTGGCGCTTTTTTTTCTCTTGCTTTTGCCTGGAGACCTGCTGGGAACCAGGGTGAAGACCCCTGACTTGTAATGTGTCAGCAAGTCCTACATGTCCCTTTAGTCCTGCTTGGCTGTGTGGGAGTTATGAAACAGGTCTCCATTAAGATGTTTCAAATTGAATTGGTCTGCAAGAGGAAGGCAACTCCTTCGCTGAAGCCTTTGGCCTCAGTCTCATTTGCTCCTTGCCCTCCATTCCCCCAGTCCCCCCTGCTCAGGAAGGGAGGCAGAGTACGGGGTCAGCAGCTGCCTACGCAGCCCCCTGCCCTACTGCCCTGCAGCCCCCTGTCCTCGGCAGCTCCTGACACAGACATCTCCTTCTCCTCTAAGCTCATGGCTCCAGAGAGGGTGGGATGCCTGGCAGAGCAGGGAAAGAGAAAAAGAGAGGGGAGGCTTTTCTCTATTGATGTTCACACACTGGTCAAGATGCTGCATCTGCCCACACAGAGCTGCGCAGAGCCAAGTGCTTTGCCCCAACATTACTGGATACTGCCTGGCACAGGATTTCTTTTCATTGAGACTCTCAAACTAAATTGTCTGTGGAGCATCTTGTAGCGCTTTCCCTTTGTTTTTGCCCAAAAGCCTCTCATGCCAATGAAAATCTGGAGTCAGTGCACTGGCTCCAAAGGGACAACAGGCAGCGCTGAGCCAGCAGGTTTGCCCAAAACCAGAACCAGGCCCCTGAGGCCCATGAAAATTTGGGGATGAGTGATGTTCCTGCACATTTAAAAGCTGCATCTCAAAGGCTGGGCCAGATTATCTGTCCTTTCCTTCCAGCTCCAGAGGAAATGGGGAACAGCTTGCTTCTTTAGGGCTGACAAACCCCCTCAGTGTGAGGCTGACCACAAAGAGTGAGGAGTAGGTAAAGCCAGCTATTATGGCAGGGCCCAAAATAGAGTCTGAGAGGAGGAAATGTGGCCAGGCACTGCCTGAGAGCTGCTTGGGCTGGGCCCATAAGGCTGCAGCCTGTTGCTTTAGCCCAGAATGGAGTAAATGCGCTGGGGCTGCTACAGGGCTGCAGAAGGCGGGAGAAACACACATCTTGTTGCCATTCCCAGGGAAAAGGGGGGCAACGTTGGGGTGTGACACAGTGTTTACAGTAAGGATCACAAAGCTCAGAGAGTCCAGCAAAGACTGAACTGGCCAAAGGTTGTGAAACCGGAGACAACAAGGTCCCCTCCTATTGGAAAGGAAGCTTGCCTTGTTTTCATCCTTATAATGGAGCATTAATTTCACCAGGTACCAGCCACCTGGCCAGTTAGTCTGTTGATCCTCCCAGCACCAAACCAGGCACTTTACTGAGCAGCTGGGGACCAAATGGCCCTGTAGGCTTGTTTTAGTAAAACATTTTGATGTCTTACTTTTGGGTCCTTCACAGGCAGGAGGTATCACTGATGAGAGGTCAGTCAGCTGTACCATGCCTCATTTGCCTCCTTGGATAAATAGCAGTTTCTTTCCTCTCCAGAGGCTTTTGGCAAATAAAAGCACCAAGGGACTAAAATATGCCTTGAATTGCCCAACTAGGACACAGTTTTCTGTGCTTTCTTAAAGAAATCTGTTGCCCCTTCCCTGTCTCTTCCCTGTCTCTATCTTTACCCTTTTTTAAAGTCACTTTATTTGTGAGGCTGCCTTTTTGCTTAGACTAATGCAATATTATCACACTAATTTTTCTTCCTCTTGCTGTCTAATGCTCCAATATGGTGTGGCACTGCTCTTTGATTCCCTCTGCACACACCATTTTAAAAATCAAACTAGAATGGACTTCCCCAGAAGCTGTTCCTGTCTGCCAGATGTACTACTGAGGTGAACTGCTTCGATTAAATAATCCTGCTGTTGGGTAACTTTTCCAAAGAAGCTTTTTCTGGCTTTAAACTTACATGCATCTGAACTTGGTCCAATGAAGGCAGTCACAACCCTATGGGTTCAGCTGCCTTCTCCTTTTTGACTTGTACAAGCAGATCCCAGCTGGAATTTCAGTCCTTGCATAATACAGCAGCAGCTGCTGCTGGCCTACAGCACCTCATCTCACTGCTTGTCATGGAGACTGTGCTCCCACTGGCCAAACTTTGTTGCACAGGGTCAAGTGTGGTCTCTCTGGTGGGTTGTTGGTAGAAGGAAGAGCAGGGACTTCTACTGCCTTGTCTGTGGATTCTGGAGATAGGAGCTGCTACACAATGAGACAAAGGTCTGGAGAGCGAACACAAGAATAGTGTGGGATGAAATCCATCTCTTTCTGTGAGCTGGATGGGATTCTCACTCCTGTTACTGACTATCAGCAATGGCACTCAATTCTTCAGAAATGTGTGCTAAGTGGAGCTTTTTAGTCATTAGCAGCTCAGTTTTATTATAGCGGGACATGGTGGGCACCGAACTGACTGACTCTGCAAGTCGGTCCCAGCCATGACGGCTCTGCATATCAAGCACTAAAATGTGTTTGCAGCTAAAAGTCTTTGGTGGCTTTGGGGTTTTTTTCATTCCAATTTAAATGAATTAGGAATGAGGTGACAGCATTGTTTTTAATCCTGGTTGCTAGTCTCTAAAGTTTTCTTTAATTAAAACCAGATCCCGATGTTGTTACTTTTGTTGAATTAACCCAGAGTCAGAGTGGCGACGCAGGGAGTAAAGAGTGATGCAGCTTGAATCTGGCCTGTGTAGATTATGAATTCCTTGAGGGCTGAGATTCTAATATGATTTGTCTGTGAAGTGCCATGGTGCTGTATAAACAATAAATAAATATAATTCTTCATCTTCCTTTTTAATGTTTTTTGTCTTACAGACTTGGATAAAGCAGCATTTCCCTATGTTGTAAGAGCAGTAATGTCCCAGACTCTCCAGGAGTTACACAGACAATATTATGCACCTGATTTAGTTAATTAACAAAGGAGAAGCCACGTTGTGAATGCAGTGTTTGCTTCCCACTGGCTTCTTACATGCTGTGACTATCAAAAGAGAACAGCAAACATGTGTAGATAAATGAAAGAAGCCACTTTGATTGTGTGGACTTTCTAATAAGTGGCACTTTGCATTTTGTAGATCAAGGTCTGGAAATAACACTGGCAGTAATTATGCACATGTGGCATGTCACCTTGATGCACTGGTGTGGAATTGAAGGGGAGAACAAATTTACATAACTAATCACTAACAAACAAGATAAAGTGATTGCTATTAGCAAGTTAACTTTTCTCTACAATTACCACCCTGTGCTATCTGAGGTACCCCGCCTAGTTATCTCTGTGAAGAACAAGGAGGGCCTGCTGTGCTTCAGATATCACCACACTGCCTTTTCTCTGGCAAATCATAGAATATCCTATTAATTTACCTTTCATCCTTGGCTGTGAAACCTAAAATCATCCCATGGGAAGGAGCTCTGGCATATACATGGATGGAGACTGTGGACAAATATAAACTGCAAAACTTCGTGGATGGTCTTAAAAATTGGGCTTGTTCAGAACACAATGTGTGGGGGACCCAAAACAGGGATCAGCAGTTTTACACAGGGTTTGAAATTGGGTTATTTTGTTCCTTTCAGGATTAGAGGGGACACATTTCCATGCTACTAAGGCTGGAAACACTCTTTCCAGTTGGTAACTGGGATTCATAGATGTTGAGGAGTCGGCATTAAATATTGTGAATCTCATAATTAAACCAGGCACTCCTTGCAGGGTGTGCTTCTCTTTGTCAGCTGGATGGTTTTTGTCTCTGGCAAACACACACTTCTCTTTGAGTAGAAGGTGACATAAGTTGCTGTGTCTGGATGTGGATGTGTTCAGCTCCTTACATCATAGGTGGGATTGCTGAGATGTTGTTTTTCTGTCAAGAGTTACCTTCCTTTCCCCTTCCAGATGCTACTTTGTTTTTCACATTTACACTGTGAAGGGTAATGGTTTCTGCCTGCCAACCAGCTTCTTCACTTAAAGCATCTTGCTTATCTTTTCCTGTGGTTCCCCTGCTTAGGACCCAGATGTGGTTATTCAGCAGACCAAGAGCTCAGAAAAGTTTAGTCTCAGGTCAGTGGCACCCGCATCTCTGGTTCACTGAAGGATCAGTGAGGCTGTTCAGCAGAGTGAAACAGCTGGAAAGAGTGTAAGGTGCTGCCCAAGTTGCTCAGCTCCATGGCAAGCTCTGGAGAGGTGCCTCTAGTTCAAGGGCTTTCCTGCTTTGCAGAGCTGGGGCTGGGAGATTTTGCTCTGCAAAGTCTGTCTCATGTAAGGGCTAGGGAAGAAGTGGGTGTAAAGATATGCTAAGAATAAACAGAAGGAACTTCTTGGAGTCATTCTGAATCTTTTTTTTTATTTTATTTTATTTTTCTGGTTTTATTTTTAGCTCTGCTTAGAGAAGTGGGACTTTCAATCCCATTCTTTGAGAAAAAAGAGAGTCAGGCCAAAAATATTTCATTAACTGCACCATCATCTTTCTTTCTTCTGTCTGGAACAGTCCTCAAAGAAAGGGAAACCAACTGTGCACAATTAGCACAGACTATGCAAGATAATTGAAAAACATAAATGGAGTGAAAGAATAAATAGCAGAGACAAAGAAATGGAACTTCTTGCCACATAAAGATGGAAAGAAACCAGGGGATAAGGCTAAGGTAGCACAGACCCACTGTGTCTGCAGTTAGTAACTTTTGGGCCTGAAGATTGTGTTTGCAAGATGTGTTCACAAGGTTAGCCTGGTTCATCCTAACCCTACATGGTGTGGCTGAACTGGAAGGAAAGGTGATCCAGCAGTTCATGTCCACATGGAGACTACAAAGGGGGAGGTACTGGGCAGGCTGAAGCATCAGAGCCCAGAAGAGAAGCAGAATGGTCAAGTGTTTTCTAATCTAGAGAGGTAATTTTCATCAGGAAGAAGAGGGAAGTTTTATTCAGTAATTTTCAAGACTTCAGGATCATTTTGCACAGGTTGAGCACTACAAGTGTTAATATAAGTGAGGTTTTTCTAAGGGCTGGCTGGACTGTCGCTGGACTGGAGGCAGTGGATGTAAGAGCCAGCAAAAGGGAAGAGTTCTCCTCTGCAGATTTTGGAGAGATTTGGAGAGTCAAAAAAAGATCATTAAGTTTTAAAGTGTTTTGATGATCATCGCTGTGGGAAAAGCTTTATTTGTCTGTGGTAAGAACGGAATTACTTGGGTTTATATCAAGTTTATGTCAGGAGACATTTTGTCTTTATTGTACATGCAGGAGAAGAAATGGTGTCTATATGGAGGACATACATTGACAGTGATCTAAGTGATTCTCTCTGGAAATCACCCCACCCCGAGCTTCTTGAATGAGCCATTTTGCAAGGCAGAAAAGAAGGCAGCAAAGAGATAAGAGAATAGAAAGTCAGTGTGACATCTGTCTTGCATGTATGCTTATGTTTCTCTTTCTGATCTGTGAGTTTTTCAGGCACAAAATGACTAAATTTCAACAAGTTCAAATCGTGCCTCGGATCATCCTATACAGCGAGTTGTTTACCCACTATATTACAGGCAAGTAATTTCAATATTGACAGATTGGCTAAAGCCCAAATTTGATATGCTGCTATTAGCATATTTTTACTGTTTCTGTGCTTACAAAGGAACCAGAATGTTCCCTGGCAGTCAAGGCTAATAAGTATGCAAATCATGATCTGTGCTTATAGGCACGCTCTTTTTTTGGTACATGAATCAGCGTGCCAATTTGGCACTCCCCTTTCTGATCAGAGATAAACAGAGCTGCAGGGATTAGGGTGACAGATAATTTCTCCTGAAAACCGTCTGGGGTTTGAAAGATGCAGAACTGTGTTTAATCCTCCTTACTCTGCACAGTGGATTTGCTAGAGGAGAAGCTACAGACTGAAGGGCTAGCACATGGGTCTCCATGCCAGAATATATGAACCCATGAGGCTTTCTACTTTCTTCAGGTCACTTTTAAGTCTATATCTTCAAGAGCTAAGAAACAGCTCTGTATCTAATGATTTTAGGGTCTGAAAGGAGATTTACAGTAATAAGGGATCTGTGTGAACCAAGAGCATGTGAAACAAGATCTTAGAACAGTGATCACGGGTAGCATGCATATATTTCTCAAGCTCATATATTCCCTATCTGTGCTCTCTCTTCACTCATCACCATCTTAGGATATGTCTTCCTTAGTAGCTCCCCGTCTCCTGAGTATCCCCTACAAACTACTTTTCCTTGTATTCCCAAGCTCTGTTACATGAACCTGTGTGACTTGAGCACCTCCTTGACATCTAAGAGAAATTACATCACCTCTCCTGTTTCTTCAGTGCTGCTTTTTAACTGTGGGGCCACTATTCCCCTCCTTCAAAAGAGCACTTTGAGAGTGGACCTCTAAAAACCAGCAAAGCATTTAGACATTACAGCAGTGGAGGCCACAGGAGAGCATAAACAGACAAAATTGTACTGAAGGATACTAAAGAAGATCAAAAGGAAAACTTAAGTCTCCTTTCATGTTGCAGGTATTTCTTTCTCTCAGCCTCAGCCAGTCCATCACGTCTCTCCAGCCCTTTGTTATCTGCCCGGGGCTGCTCCCTACTTACAGTAATAGCTGCTGTTTAAGTCCCACGGTATAACTCTTTTATCTCAACTAACACTCCTTTGAGAGCATCAGCAAAATGGCTGCTAAGTGTCATCCCTGTTGAATGTAAATGGAAGTCTCTCCTGTGTTTGAATATCAATGTGTTTGATCTTGAGTCAGGCCACGTAGCTGATGGTTTGGGAGCTTCTTCTTGTGCTGTTGCTGATAATTCCTTTTATAATTCTTGTCATTGTCTTCTCACTTGGAGAGCTTGAATGTGCACTTTACTTTCTGTTGCCCGTTTTTGCATAGAGAAATAAAATGGGTTTACTTTGTTCTTGGGCTAGATGCAAGCCTTCCTCTCCACCTTCCGAAACCCTGGGAATTCACTGGAAAAACTTACAGTGTAGATCAACCTGGATTGTAATTTATGAAGAAAGGCAAAAATTACCAGTGCACAGGAAGCCCTGAAATTGCCTGCACCCTAGGAGAATGCCAGCTCAGAAAATGCATCTTTGAAAGCCTGATACATGTTTCCAGCAGGAAGAGTCTTGCTGAACACCTGTCAAGGCCATGTGCCACATCAGGACCATGTGGGACCTCACAGGACCTTAATTATCTGGTGTGATTTGTTCAACTGGTGGAGGCCTAATCTAGGATTTATAAACCCTGAACTCAGTTTTCTGCTGTGTGACAGATGTACCAGGGCTAATCATTTAATCTCTGTGGGCTCCATTTCTCTTCTCTAAAAGTGGTGCATTTTTTACTTGCTGTGAGAATAGGTAAAGAAATTAAACCATTCAGATATGAATTAAGGCAAAAAAAGTACCTTATGCTGGGAAATGTTTTAAGGAAAAAAAGTTAAAACCTGAGAGAATGAGAAGGTAGAGTCATTCCTGAGGGTATAGAAAAGCTCATTGAGATAAATGAAGAAAAAAAGTGGAACTTCTGGAAAAACAAAACATGTAAAACAATGCCCACTGCTGCAGGGGGGAAAAGAAAGTAAGGTTGGATTCCATTTGTGGAATTATGGTTTAATATTGAGATTTATCCCATGTTTCTTAGATACATGGACTCCTCATTCAGTCATAATATCAATAAATGGCCTTAAAAGGCCTTGAGTGTTTCTGCTCATCATTCTTTTAACATATGTATGAAGGAAAATTTACAACATACTGCCCAAATGTCTCCCAAGTGATCACATCTTGGCTGGTCTCAGGAAGCTAAGACTGGAGAGAAGGTGCTCAGTGGCATGGAGCCAAAATGAGAGCAGCCTTAGGGAAGAGCCCTAAGGCAGGAGTCCTTCATATTCATCCCGTTATCCACCCAGCTGCCTCTGTAAATAGAGCTGACCATGACTGCTCAGGCACAACTGAGCTCTCCAGGCACTGTGTTCTCCTCCACTCATGCTTACAGATTTGACATGGAGAGTCTAGATTTGGGGCCACCCTATCAGGCAGTAGAGTCATATTATTTGACTCTAAGTCCTATAGAAATATTTCCAGTGAGCTCCATCAGGCTCTGGATCAGAATGCTAATCCATTTCATAGTGGGTTACATTGCAAGCAGCAAAGAAGAGCACATCTGCATCTATATTTTATTACACATTGTCTTGCAGAGATGACAGGAAGCATAGAACCTGCAGTCCTGAAAGAAAAAAAGAAAGAAGGGGTTAGACATCTAAGCTCAGGTTTAAAAATGGAGACAACACAATTCCTGAAGATTCCTATCTTACAAAACATACACCACTTATGAGGCCATAACTTGGTTTTCCAAGTGATAGTTCAATTCCTGACGAAAGTGCCAAGGCTTCTGATGAGAAATTTTATTCAATACTCAGCATGTTGACCGCATGGTGAGTCACTTTTTGTCAAAGTGGAGCTTCTATTTCTGCCAAAGATCTGACTGTACAGAACAATGCATGGGCTCAATATCCACAACAAAACAACCCCTGTTGAGATAAAGGCTGAATGAAAAGGCCATGCTCTATAGCCCTGCTTTTACGTACTCTCTCAAATGTCAGTTAACATCTGAGACTTCTGTGCAGAACACAACAGTGTAATGGAGATGTCCTCAATTTTCCTGTGGGATCTTGCAGTGTCTTCCTGAGGGGAATAGGTAGCGGAGTAAGAGATGTTCTTTTATGTGTTACACAAAGATAGGGAGCAGAGCTGCCCGTGAAAAGGTTTCCTTTTAATAAAGATGTACTTGAAACAGCAGTGCAGCTAAAATAATCTTGTTTCATGGGGATATGGTAAAGTAACTTAAGTTTTGCATGAAAACCACCCTAGATAGACCTTCCTGATGGAAGAAATATGACAGCTACATTATTGAAGCCAGAGGGACCATTATGATGATCTAAGCTGACCACCTTCCCAATAGAGGTGAAAGAACCAATCTCATAAACCATTTTGGAAGTTCATCACAGTTATTTGTGTTATGTGTTTGAAAGACATGCAACTTGGACTTCAATATATCAAATATTATCATATCCCTATATAAGTTGTCTGAACAGCTAATTAGGCTGGCAGGATTTGTGTCTCATTAGGAGAGTGACCTGGTCCAGTTTCAGTTTCTAACAACTGCCTCCCAACATGCAGCACCAAAAGGCTGCCTGACACTTCCCTGTGTAGACCTTTGCAAGCTGTGATCAAGCAAACTTTTAGCATCAGACAGAGGTAAACTGAATACATCTATATTACAATGAGAGATATTTCTATGTTTTAATAATCCTCAAGATATTGTCTGTCCCCTTTTCAATTTTTCAACTTATTTTGTGAAAGTTGGAAAACAGGATGGACCTGGCTATTCCGAAAAGGGCCTCATGAGAGCCATTTAGAGAACTGAAGTTGTCTCCTTGCTCTCCTACCATATCCTATTGCTTGTCCCTACCATATATATATTTAATCAAACAGCCACTGCACTTGGAACATTGCACTTGGAGTTCCTGAAGTGTCCATCACTGCTCCTAAATCGGTGTGAGGCAATCTACATTCCAGCACATATGACCTGCAGCCAGAGTGAGTTGGAAGGCAGGTAGAGGCATCACCTTGATGGTAGCAGATCCTATTTACATGTTATTACTGAGGAGTACATGTTGTTTGGCTTGGCTTTTTGGTTTTCTTTGGTGTTTTTTGTTTATCATTTTATTTTATTGGACAAACATATTTCACAATCCTTTTCAACCCTTGGCAAGGGAACGATTCTTCTACTTCAAGCTAAATCTTTCTGAGGATTATCATTCTCTACGCCTTTGCTTTTATCTCTCTCTGACATGGAGATCCTCATAGGGATTTTTTTGGGATGCTCTGCACTCTTAGTCTGACATCCTCATCACTATAAGCATTTTTTCAGCCATTCTAATAACTGGGAAAGACTTGTAACTAAGTCATCATTACAACAAGATTAACATGTTAACTTTTGTCATGGAAACTCTTAGTTGTGAAAATAGTAACTACCTTAAAGAAGGATTTTTTTGCCCCAAAGTAAAAGATCAATTTTACACAGTTTTCCCATAGCAGCATCTGAGAGTGTTGCCCATCCAAACCCTCTGTCTGTACACACACTGTGGGATATTGTTATTCAAAGAAGTCCTGATTCATCAAAATATTCTTACACTCTCAACTTTAAACATGCTGGAGGAAGTATTTGCTGTAGCAACAGAAAAAATATTTGTTAATTGAAGTAACAGCTAGACAAATCAGGATAAAGGAGGACAAGATGTGTGAAGAGACCAAGTGAAATCAAACAAAAATAAACATAGCCATGCTTGAAGGGCAGCAGGCTTCCATGGACTGATGTATGGATACTGGATCGGGCACCCCTTTCAGAGGAATCATGCGATGAGAAGCAAGAGGTAACAGATCTGAGACCTCTTATGTGCCGACCTCCTAAATTTATATACAGAAAATGCCTGTCAGTAGCAGCATATGGTCCCCTGAGGCTCTATTGCTCCTCACAGTTGCAGCTATTGCTGGTTGAACAGCACAAGGCAAAGAAAGGGAAAATGTTCCTTAGAAATGTTACATTCAAGTGGCTATTGCTTTTAGAAGGTGTTTCTGTTAGTCATGCTGAAAGCATGCTTGGGAAAAGCTTTTAGAAAGCATTTTTGCAAACCAAAGAATATCTCTGTAAAAGCATGCAGTGCAAATTTAAATCTCAGCTAAGGCTGAAAACAATGCACGAATGTACTCAACACATATAAAATGCAAGGAAAATACATCTTTTGGTAACATTCTTCTCTAGTTTGCTTGTAAAAGGATCTTCTTCCTTGTCTGTGATATGAGCAGCTGCTACCATTTCATCTTAAGGCTTCTCAAATCTTCAAAGCCCTGGAATTATTTTGTCATACATCCATAATGACCCACAGCTTAGACAAAAATAAACAGAGCTGCCTCCAGCCCATTGACCATGAAATCATTCTCTAGTGATTCCAATCTCTTATGGCCTTGTTAAATTGCCCAAGCCAAATCATTTGTCAGAGTTACCCAGGAATAAAATTATTTTATGCTCTTGTCAAGTGTCACCCAGTTCTGACAGCAGCATTCAGTGTTCTGTAGTTGTCCAAACCCAAATTGGAAAACAAAGCTGCCATCACATTTAAAGATGGGAAATTACTGCAGTGAATTTTATGAGGGCTAAAATTCACATGTTCTGGTTCATTGGTTCTGTTCAGTGCTTCCTTTCAATGTCCTCTGGATCCAGATGTCTAGATCAAGAGTATTTCATGTATTTTAAATAGGGCTCAACTGCAGAAGTTGGACTTGACCTTTTCTTATTTACATCTTTATTTGACTGTAAAAGATTTGAAGCTGCGCCACTGCTGTTTCTCTTTTATTTCCTCCTTTTTTTTTTTTTTTCCACCTGGAAAGAGTATAAATAAATGGGAAAACAACCCGAGTAGGGAGCATATTTCCCTAGTGAGAGCACTGAAAATCAGTGGGTATTTTATGGCATAAGAGCAATTGGATTCGAGGTAGATAACCATTGCACTAAATGGTGTCAGTGCTTGCTGAGCAGTGAAACTGCCCTGCTGCCACTGCTCCTTCAGAAGCAGCTTCCAGCTGCTCGTGCCAGAGTCAGCAAAGATCAGGGAACATGAGTTCCCAAATGATTTCACATCAGATGTCTAATACTTCATCTGGAAGTCTGCTTCCCTCTTTTTTTCCCTCGTTAAAGGTCTTGGAGACTTGTGCACATTCTTATCTCTAAACAAGGCCCACCTAAAAAAAAAAAAGCGAAATGGATAAGGTGAGACATCCACATCCCTTCCCAAGAGGAAATTGTAGCCTTGCCAGAGTCAGTCTGATTTTACTCGACTTAGAACAGCAGCTGGGAGTGTTAAGTCACAGGTTTCAAAAGCGTGTAAATGCTTTCTCCAAAATCCTTTAGCCTGGAAAAATCTCAATGGTAGAACTAAAACGCAAACCTCAGTGTCACCACACACATCTGCAGCACATCTGTATTACCCAGAGGCTGGGGTAGGTGCATGACAGCCTCGCTCCAAATGCCACGTTCCATAACCGCTACAACTTTCACATACAGCTTTCTAAAAAACGACCAAAAAGCACACACAAGCACAAATAAGCTGAACACACCACTCTTCGACTGCTATGTCACGTATTCCTGCCTTCAAATAGTTCTACCCTGTATTTAGGTAGCATCTCCCAACTGGTGATCTTCCATCAACTTGAAAATGCTCATGAATTCACCACTGCAAAACTCTCTTTGTGCGGTTAAGTGTAATTACTCCTTCTCTGCCTTTTTCTCTTTCTTCCTCAACTAGAGAAACAAAGGAGACAAATTAATCACCAAGTTCTGCCACCTTTATTTAAGCTAAACAGCTCTTTTGTCCCTGAGTAATCATCTGGATTTCTCCTGTCTAAATACCGTACTGTTTAATTTGGGAAAGAGGAACAGATGCAGGTGTGAAATGCTTTGTATCAAGACTTGACAAAAAACACAGAAACAAAACCTACTGGCCCTCAATTCGCTAGTCTGAAATTGTTAGAATAAGCAATCTATCCAATGCAATTTTTCTGCAGGCCACTGACAGTAAGTAGTAAGCTCAGCAGTGTTTTGTGTCATCTTTCCCAAATCCACCATGCCAACCCTATCCAGGGCAAATTTTGGCTTTTTTTGGTAGGTTGGTATCTCTTTTCTAAACTCATGATGGTGGAAATAAGTCTGTGTGTATAGCTTAAAGAAAGTGCAGGTACTGTTGAATTCTCTGTGGTTTAGCACCATTTCCAAAGCAGAGGCTGTCTTTCTCCTAAACCAGGGGTCCTTAAATTACAGCCTGCAGGCCGGATACGGCCCCCCAGGGTCGTCAATCCCTCCCGCCGGTATTTACAGAACAATTAGGTAACACAATGGACTGGCTGGGCGAGACCGCATTCCAAGTTAAATGGTCCTCAACACTTTGTCTGTTGGGGGAGTTTGGCTGTTACCAAAGCTGGGGGGGAGGGGTTAAGAAGTTCCTTTTTTACTTTTTTTTCTCTCATCTCCT
>JAWWLV010000179.1:56636021-56654746 GCA_035041135.1 Platyrinchus mystaceus
ACAGTACATTGCAGGCTCTGCATCTCCAGTGATCCAACAGCGCCCCCTGCTGGTTGGCACAGGACATTATAGTCCGGTCCTCAACAGTGTCTGAGGGACAGTGAACTGGCCCCCTGTTTAAATAGTTTGAGGACCCCTGTCCTAAAGCCATCTCCACCTTCCTAATCAGTGCTGAAAGTGGTTCAAAGGAAAATCAGGCTTCTCCCTGTGCTGAGTTGATAACTTTGGCATACAAGCTGATGATGGTTTTGGTGATTTTCAGGGATTTTGTTGTCCACAAATCTGCAAGACCTTATTAACATTTTCCCCACAAATGTCTAAACCACAGGTAACATTTTTTTATTTCTCAAGTGTTCTGCCTGAAGAGCTACACCTTTTCACAAATTTTTGTGGGTTATGCATTCACCTTGATCAACTTCCCCATTCCTCCCTCAAAATGCATTACAAAAAAGGGGGAAAAAAAATGTTCCCAGATAATTTGTAGGAGCGCATTATACTTGCTCAGTGCTGCCTAACAATTAGTGTCACTTGGCGTGTTACTGTCTTTTTCCTTCTAGAAGCAAATTCAATAGCTGTTTCAACAGAACGGGGGTGGTTTTGGCAGCTCTGTGACCCAGATACAAGCCTCAGTTTGAATGTATTTTCAGCATTGCTATCTTGGCTTATCTCGAGTTGGGAATACGAAGCTCTCTGTAAGCATCCAGCTGCAGTGGAGTTAGGCAGCTGGAGTCCTGGCTGCTTGCTTAGGGCAAAACGTTAAGGACCAAGCTGCATAGCAAATGCCCTTGGCAGCTGCTCAATGGAGGGGGGAGAGGAGAGGAGGCAGCAATAGTGGGCAAAACAGATCCTGGAAATAAGGAAGAAAAGAAGGCTTTGCTGCACCTGAGCTGGGGAGATGCTTGTATTATGAGGAGGAGGGTTATATGAATAAAAGGGTTTGGGGCTGGTTTTCAGCTTTGCATTGAGTTCCATCTTAGCTCAGGAGAGTGCAGGGCGAACAGGCACAGTGTAAAGCTCCTTTCTGCTCTCACTCCTGGGCCAGGGAGCTCTGCAAAACCTAGGGTGGATTAAGGGGGTATGTTAACAGGGGGATTCACACCATCCTGGTTTCATCATCACCTCTTAGTCTGGGGAACAGCAGTGTCCTGTCAGAAGTTGATTTAGAGCAGGGCTGGGTGCTGCCCTGCATGTCTGTGCTCTGCTGTGTCCACAAAGGACTCCACAGGGACATGAGCCAGCAAGTCAAGTGTCTCTAATGGGACAGTGTGTTCATTTTCCTGCCTCCAACTGCTGCCGCTGCCAAGGATGTGCCAGCGTGCCACACAGCCTGCCTTATCCTCTCCGTGGCTTGCTTATTATACTGAATTTTGTAGGCTGGCAGAAAGGTGGCTGTGCCAGCTTGTTGTCACCTAAGAAAGCTCCTGTTGTTGTGGGGAGTTTTTGACAGCTTCATTTGGGCAGCTTTGTTAGTTCTCTGTGCCTTATGAGCAGCACAAATGGGTGGGAATGGGACCAGCTATCCAACCTCCACCATATGATCTGGGAAAAGGCAGTTATGGTAACATTTCCCCTTCGTTTTGTGACCAGCTCAGGAGGTGGGTGTTGGCATGGCTCAGCATCACCTGCTTGTTCCTTATTGCAGTGCAGATTGGGCCCAGCAAAGCTGGGGTGGAAACCTAGCAGGTGACAACATTACAAACATATTGAGAGGATGACTGTAGTGCCGGAAAATATGACAGTTATTTCCCAATCCAAATGTCTGCACTTAAACACATCATAACTGGACTAAGAAGGCCTGGTGGCTGCTGGCTGGTGGCTCTCAAACCAGGTGGAGCTGGTTCCAACCTCTCAAAACTTTAATCACCCTGATTGTTGCACCACGGAGAGGTGAGGAACTGGCCAGTAAAGAGATGTGCATATCATGCAAGATATAAAGAATTATTTGTGCTTATCTTCATCCCCTAACTGATTACTTCAAATGACAGAATGTATGAATGGAGTTTCCAAAAGCCTTAGGCAGAAATCTACTGTGCTTATCTTCTTCTTGTTTGAGAAAAAGGAGAAAAATAAGCCATGAAGTGTCCAGTTCTGCTGCATGGTATCATTAAATCCCAGAAATGGAGGAGGATGTAAAGACAACATTGTCCAGCCAGTTAAAGGAAAATATTAATTATGTATATTGTTGATACAGATAAAATTTATGCTTATATATGAATACTGGGCACCCTCTTGCAACCCCAGGTTGCCCTTAGATTTCCCTAACCCTGTGACACCAGCTTCCATGCTCTCCCTTTTCTCCATCTGTGTCAAGCACATGAGTAGCTTTATTCACTTGAAGTGGAGAATGCTTAAGGTGCTCAAAGTGAAGAATGCTTAAGATGCTCAAAGTGAAGCATGTCCTTCAGGGTTTTGCTGGACAGCAGCCAAAGATATGAAGTGTTGCTCCTGTCTTATCACATACATGAGACATCCACTAATAAACAAATAAAACAAGTTCTGTCATGTGCTAATGGCATTTCCCCCCCCAATTTGCTAGCCTATGTGTTTTCCAGTGCAGATCATTTTGAATGCAAACAGGAAGAAAACTGAGTTAAAATGGTCAACATTTCAGTTTTCATTTCATCCCCAAAATTACAATTTTAAGAATGATTTCCCCTTAAATCTTGCATTTGTGTGTGTGCCTTGGCACCTAAAATGGCACCATTTGTGGAGCCCTGAAAGGAGCAGAAGTGCTGACACATAGAGCTTCACTCCAGCTATGAGAAAGTGCCGTTATAATTAACTCCAGGGATTCTCTTCATTGCCGGTAAAATTATGACGTGTTTTCCCCCTGTAACCTGAAAAATAGCTCCAGGGTTGAATTTTTGTCCCAACCCTTACTTTTCATTTCACATGCTTTAAAAAATAAATACATTTTTTTGAACTTTGATCCTCTGCCAGAACTTGTACAAGCAGCAGTTTATGAAATGATATGTTTCTCCTAATTTATGCGAAGAATGGAAAAGCACTTGCACTAACACTACAGATGGCTGTGCCCTGTCTGTAGCAGCCACATAAACACATTAGTGAAGATGTGAAACTTCTGTGCTCTTATAACACAGCTATAGCACCTACCAGCTCTATTGGTCTGAAAACAATGGCTCTGCCACTCTGAGAGAGCCTGATGGACACACTATTTCTTCTACATTACTGTTACGTTTTCCAAGACACTTGAGAAATCAATTGTGCTTGAGCCTTGGCTAATGCTGAGAAAAGGTGCTGAAAATCTGTATGGATTATATGTTGAATAAACCTGTTTTCTGAGCATGTCAGGCACATCCTAATATCACTAATATTAGCTCCTTCCGTTAGTTAAAAATAATCAGCTGTGAAGCTAGACAAGAGGCTGTGTCCACGTGGAGTGGGAAGGTTGGCAACAAGGATCTTTCCCCTGGGGTCAACAAGCATCTTTCCCCTGGGGTCAACAAGCTTTGGATAAAACCTTCAGCTATTAGGAGCTGCCTGTGCCATCAATCACACCTCTGAGACCAAGCAGGGCTCCCTTGAAGGCTGCCCTGATGGAGAGCACGGTGGACCATTCAAGTCTAGAGAAAACAGGATTGCAATGTGACAGCCATAACAGAGCAGACATCCAAAACTGTCTGGCTGACCAGGTCAGGCATCTCCTCTGTGAAATGGCTCTTCATCCTATTTATTCCTCTTCAGTGGCAGCTCTAACAGCTTTCTTCTGGTGCTTAAATGGATATGTAAGGAAAAGATCAACTGAAAATAACCAGCACAGTCCCAGTGAGCTGAAAAGGCTCCATTATCGTGCAGTATTTGAACAAACATCTTCCCACCTCTAAAACAAATTTTGGTTGCATTGAGTGTCACAGCATCTTGGGTGTGTGCACGTTCTGTAGCATGCTCAGCATCTAAGCAGTGTCTCTAGTGAGCAGATACCTTCTGCTCACTTGAGCATATTTCACTGGATGAGAAAGCACAGGGTCACATAAAACATCGGCAGAGTCTCTGGGAAAGTCACTGATAACCTCTATTTTATCCCATTCCTCCTGCTGTTTGGAGTACACCTGCTGCATATGCTGTAAATAAGGAGCTTACTTATGAACAGAGAAGAAGGGGTTTGATGAATGGCAAAGAAATATGAATTGTAGTGATGTAACCCTAGAAACTGCACTGGAATCTTATCTCCCATAAGTAATGTGGCTTTTAACCTGATGATGAACCTCCAAGCATGTTACAGTGAAATTCCTTGCTGTGTTACCTTGGTGCGCTTTGGCTTTGGGTGAAGAGCTACCCTTCAGTGAAAATTGCTGTTCAGGAAGGGGCAAAAAAAAGCTTGGGCTAAAACAGAAGCCCTGTGGGACTTTCTGCCCTAGACCAGCTGTTTGTCAAAGTTTGTGACAATAGCCTGGGTGCATGAACTGCACAGATCTCACGCCCTCTCAAGCCCTTTCCTCCACTGTTTATTAATCTTTTCTTTGTAAGGCTCCTCCCAGTTATAAGCTCCAGCTCTGGCTTCCCATTAATTGCCACTTAAGAAAAAAATGGTGGTTTGGACAATTAATAGCCCAGTAAGTGAAGGAGCCTTTCACCTCTGGGTTGGAAGTTCAGACTCGATGTGCAGCAGAAGTCTGGGGAAGTCATTAGCACCAGATGGCTCATCTGCAGCCAGCTGAAATGTGCTGGGTACACCCCTCATTCCCATCTTTCTGCACAAGGGAACTTGTCACAAGCTCGCATGTCCCCTGAATTCCCACAGCCACAGGGAACAGAGTGATCCAGGCAATAAAAGGGCTCCTCACCCCTCCTAAGCTCCATGGAACAGTGTTGCCTACTGCTGGGGGTGACACCAGCCTGTTCCAGTCCTGTGCTTGAGACAAACCCTGTGAGTTCAGTGAGCATCTGCTGGACTGACAGACTGACCTGGAGTCATGTCTAGCACAGACTGTACTCGAGGTGGATGGAGGGGGTCGAGGTTCTGGTCACCCAGCCAGCCACCTTGAACAAATTAAAAATAATTTGCCTGGTGCATATTCAGACCAAAGCCTTATTTCTTATGTAGCTTAAATTACATTCTAGCTTGGTGTTACTTATTCTCTGTGACCCAAATTAATGTCTCTGCTTTCACTATCTGTGTCAGACTAAGCGCAGAGAGAATTCAGTGCTGGAGGAAGTTGTTGGATTCACAGTAGTGGAAATGGGGACCCTCTGCCCCACACACAGCTGCCTGAAGCACCACTGCAGAGCCATGAACCCCTCATCTGCCCCTAGCCAGGGCCAGGGACCCTGCTCATGCCACCCTCATGAGCCCATTCATGTGCTCTCTGTCTATCTGCAGATGCTGCCAACAACATTTCACAATTTTATTCCTGCACCTATAATGCTGGACACGTGGGGTTGCAATGAAAATTCAATCATCATCTCAAAGTCCAATTTATATTCAAAATGCATTTCCATTCTGCCCTCTGCACTCTGCACAGCTAACTGCAGGTGGCTGCAGGAAGCCTGCACCTGTATTTCACAGGGAACTGCTCCCCTCAGTACTCTGAGGCTTCAGAGATGCCAAAAAGAAAGGCCCAGAAAGCTCCTGGCAAGCCATATCTTTTCATTGTGTGGGCAACTCTGCAGATGGGAGTCAAACTCACAGATTCCCAAGTGCCCTCTGCACCCCTACACCTGAGTTAGTGACCCTGCAGCAGAAAAAAAATGCAGGTTTTTGCCTAAATTTGCAGAGCAGTTCTTTAGAGCAAATCCGTCATCACCAGTGTCCTAAGCTGATACTGTGAATGGTGACAAGGATGGGGAGGTTAAGATGAGGACAACAGTTTCATTCTATTTCTGGTACAAGGACAGTATCTGATGGTCAAAGGGGAGGGCAGACAGTTCAACGTGGTGGCATCTCTAAACGCTGCAGCTAAATCCAACTGGGCTCATGAGTCAGATGTCTTTCTAGCATGGCATCAGACAAATATCTGAACTGCAGCCTACAAAGAGTCCTTTCTTTCTATTTTAAGAGCTCTGTGAACAGAACTGAAATACTGCAGCTATTTTCCATTATGATTTCTCTCAGACACACTTAGAGTCTACTCTGATCGTGCAATAAAATCCCAGGCTTGGAAAAATCCTCTTTGCAAGATTGGTGACTTCTGCTGAAAAATCCTAAAGAAAGGAAAAAGTATGAAAAGAGAGCAGAAGTTGGTGGTGCAGGCAGAGAGGAAAAAAAAGGAGAAGGCAGGTAAAGAAATCAATGCAGGAGAAGATATGCCCAAATTCGCCATTGTAAAGGAAAGAAGATACCAAGAAGTGCAATCGCAGACGTGTAAGGAAATCAAGAGGTTATTTGAGACATCTGAAAACATACAGTGTGTGACACAGCTCTATAAACGAAGTTGGGAACAAATGACAATGTGACTTCAAAAAAGCTCACGGTGCTCTTTAGACCTGACATGGTCCAGCCTCAATGGCAGGGTGCCTCTGGCCCGTAAGAGAAAGGAGCTTCAGGTTAGACCCAAAAGTCTCTTCAGTGCAACCTCCCTTACAGAGGAGTGGCTCTGCTCCCCTCGCTGTTAAATGTCTCCTGGCTCCACCAGAAGTTGCACCAGCCTGAGAGGGAGGTCTTCTCCACCATCAGTCTGTCTGACTCCAGGACTTCTCTGACTCTGTCACAGAAACAAGCTTTTTCTTCAAGCCAGGCTGAAAACCTGCAGGTCTCTGTCTTCCTAACCTCTGAATTTTATGAAGTCACTTAAGAAGTTCAGAGTCTCTAATGCTGTTTCCTGAGGCAGGGCATTTAATTCTGCAGTACAATAGCCTTTTGAAGAAGATACAGTCTGCTGGAAAATTACCCATTCTGCTTTAGAGGCAGGAAATAAAGCTTCAGGTGTCAAATTATGGTACTTTCATTCACTGAAAGCAGACATCACATTTCAAAAGATTCACAATAAAGTCCAGCAAATAACTTTTTCCCAGAATTTGCCCATAATTGAGTGAATTCCAGCAGAAAAAAGAGATAATGAGAGGCTGCTTGTCTCTTGACCCAGACCAGCAGCAGTGCTGTAGGGTGGTATCTAGAGAGCAAATCTCACCAGACCTGTCCCTCCAGGGCAGGGTTTTAAGTGTTAAACTCTTGCAGGTCTCCCACTGCTGGAGCACGCCCACAGGGCCGTGTTCCAAATTTTTCATCTTGTCACTTGCCCCAAGAGAGTATTTCTTGTTTATGTTTCAAATCAAAAGTTACCTTTTTTTCCCCCTCCCAATCAATTCACTCACGTAAACGTCCTCAGTGCAGAATTTCTAACATCGACAGTACTGTACATCTTTACCTCTCCAGGGGATTGCTTTCTTCTTTGCAATAAAATAGGTCTGCTGCAGTGGGAAAATTATCAGCCTTACCTTACCACAGCAGCTCTCTTTTCGCTTGGGAAGCAGTAGAGGAATACACTAGCAACTGTTCCCATTCTCCGTATTTATTTTATTATTCACACAAATGTGAATCACTAATCAGCATCTATCTTAAATGACCACAAACTTCCTGACTAGCTTGCTTTGTCTTTTCTCTAGGCAACCAGCCCAGCTGATTCCCATAGGTACTAGTAAAATAAACCCCTGAGAGACAGAGATCCAACATTTGATTCTTGCAAGCAAAATCTTCTAGTATTACAGCCCAGTAAAGCATCCATCAGCACCCAGCAATGTTCCTTTCTTCTGCTGGATCAGTCCAGCCCCTCCCTGATCTGCATTTCTGCCGGTGGGTAGGAACCCCATTGAAATATTGACCAAAATAAAAACCATTCCCATCAATACATCCTGCTACCATGAGCTATAATTTTGTTCACTCATTATTACACACAGTGACAGCCAAAGCCCAGTGTGAGTAGAGGGCTGTTGTGGCAGTCTTGAAGGCTGTCCCTTTCTGCAATCTGTACTCAGGCAGCATGGAAAGAGAGGACCACATCAGCTGGAAGAGCTCCACTGACAGTAATGGCACTGCATCGATTTTGACTCGCTCAGAGCCTCATTCCTCATGCTCAAAGGGATGTTGCAGACATCTGTGTTGCATATCTGGGGCTCTCTTTGCTTCCCCCTTTAGGTCATACTTAGAGGCACCATTTGTCCCTGATTCAGAAATGGTGCACAAGTCTCTGAAATGCATTCACCTGGCTTGTCTCAGAGGGTGAAGGACTGCTCTTAATATACTTAGTTCCTCCTACCTGCCAAAGGTCAAAATGAGACCCAAATTGGCACTGACCGGCTTGTCAGGCTCCATATGGAAGCCCCAGGCACTGCTACTCCTTGCAGGAACAAGAATGTAACTGATATTGTGGAGCCCATCACCATTGCACTCATTTTGGATGTGACAGAGAAAAAATCTGGCCTAGGATGGCAATTTCTGGTAGAATTAGGTATTTGAGGTATTATTTGTTCATCTTGGGGACCGAATGGCCTTGGAGAGAAGTGACAGACCATGGGCAAAATTACGCACCGTCTGCTTCTGCTCCTCTCAATCTCTCCTCAGCCAGCCTGAGAGCAGTGTCCAAAAAAGGACTGACACCAAGCCTGGATGGGAAACAGAAAATGGGATCCAGAATAGCCTGCTGCCACATCTGACATCCAGAGAGTGCTGTGCCACGCTCTGTGGGCTCTGTCAGCTCCAGATGAGTAGCTACGCCTTAGTGAAACAGCGACTTTTCACCTTGTGTCCCTTGACAAAAGACATGAATATCAATAAATGCAAGAAGTAGCAACCCCTAGGGCTTCTGTATGGAGCCTGACAAGCTGCTTAGTGCCAATTTGGGTCTCCTCTTGGCCTTTGTCAGACAGGAGGAACTAAGAATGTTAAGACACCAAAGAAGTGTGTATCATGCTTAATGTTGTACATGCTGGGAGAGAGGTGGACTCTTGACTGCACCTGGATCCAGGAGAGGAGGTTGCAGTGAAGAGGAGAGTTGCTCAAGGACTGCTGTGGATTCTATTTATCTGAGCAAAATGACCAAGAAGCTGCAGAATGAGTCACCCTCTGCATGGCAGAGCACATAAAGAGTTGTCACTATTGAGAGTCTTTTGCACAAAAACATCGGAGGAAAGAAAGGAGGGGCAGAGCTACATGTCTTTGTGCAGCAAATGCAAACAAGCAAAACTGAATGACCCAAAGTGGCTGTGCAGGCTGCTGCACGTCAACTGAAGCTCCACAGGACCAGGAAACCAGAATAGTACATCTCAGGAAGTGTGAAGAAGGATGCCAATGTCTGCTGGGAGAGACTTGCAGCAGTGATGTCCCAACATATTAAGCTCTCCACAGACTGCTGTACTATGGTTCCCTCCAACCTGTGTAAAATTTCCACCTTCAAGCATTTTAAAGCCAAGAACAAGTGAGAAACTTGACCCACCTGGCTTCCATCCTACTTTCTTGTACTTCTGTTTTGACAGTGTTAATATCCTGAATGTTCTGGATATTTTCCACAGCGTTTGTTTGGCCAGACTGTGCCATTAGTTACCTTTGCTACTACCTTAAAGAAATGGGATTTTGCCACTCATTTTAAAGTGTGAAGGACAAATGCAGGGAGAAATAAATACAAATGGAAAAACAAAAGGGCAATCGTTTGCTTATGAATAGGAGTTCTGATGTTTTACAAGTACTGCTAGAGATGTATATAATGCAATTTATTTCACTGAATACAAATAACTATGCTTTTGGGTACAAAACAAGTGAAGTTAAAGCCAGGCTGTGGGTGCTGCAGATGCAGCACTGGACTAGGAGTCAGGAGACTTTATCTTTCCTCTGCAGGGTGCTGCTGAATTGCTGCATGAGCTCAGGCACGTCCCTTAGAGCCCAGAGCTGCAATGGTACATCAGCTTTGCTGTGCTGAGCCCTCCAATGCCAAAATGACACAATGTTCTTGCAGACGAGTCAGGATGGTTTCAGCAGAGGCAGATCCTCATTCTCAGCATCTGTCTCCTACCTCTGCCATCCAGAGAGTTTGTATCTCAGGCAGGGGTGATGGAGATTACACTGCCAGGAGGTAACTGAGATGTGGATCCACGTCCCAACTTACCATCCCAGGTTTGGGAACAGCACTGTCAGCAGCTGAGGAAAGCAAGTGGTAAAAGCTGGCAACACTTTCGGGTGGCTGAAACTTCATTTGCTAAAGCTCATCTTTAAAAACCATAAACAGGGACCTCAAAAGTGATAGAAAGAGCCAAGACTCCCCTCCTCACCAGCCTACAGGATGCAGGCCCCTGGGGACCAGCATTTGAGAAGCTAATAAAAGAATTTAGCTACTTCCAATGTATCTTTCTCAAAATGCTCCTGAAACCAGAAGAAGCTGTAAATTATACAAAGTTTGAGCAGCATGAGGTATTACAAGGCCCAAGCACCTTTCAAAAGGTGACATCTGTTGGCTCACCTTTGCCATTTGTGCTCTCAGAGTAACTGATGTGAAACCACAAGCACAGCTCACCCTGGCGGTACCCTGGCCCCATTTGTGCCCTGCTATGATAGCAAGTTGTCTAGTACTGTCACAAGAGTCCACATTTCCATCTTCCCATCCCTTCTCCCACACCAAAAATCTTATCAAAAACATTTAACAAGGAGCATGCTGGTTTTTTTTGGTGCAGGACACTGGGAAAATGCTAAGTGTTTTCAAGATGTATCATAGAAAAATATTTTTGTTCTCACAGTCATCAAGGCATTTGGCAAAACACTTTGCCGTTCACCTTCTAGAATGCAGATGTCTGATCATCTATTTAATTTACAAGCTTGTTTATCATAAACTTATAAAAGATTTTTCAACAAGCAAAGGAGCAAAATCGTTAGATGTTTCAATAATCACTTCATGAGAGAAAAAACAAATGTGGCACAAAGGCTTTTTCTGTGATTGAAGAAGAAAGCTGTAAAAAAAAAGAAGTTGATAGTTCTTGAAGAGTTGAGGCAACCTTCAGGAGTCTAATTAGCTGAAGATAAGCCCTTTCATTGACTTCTCAGTCAGAAGAAATGCAAAAGGAAGATCTATCTATTCAAGATCACAATGGGACAGAAGGAATGTTATGTGTGCATTCCTTCGAGCATTCTGGATTATGCACAGTTCTTCAAGACATAATCAAATGTGCATATTTTTGGCCTTTAGCAAGATAAAGTATGAGATGGTGAGTATCTACTGTGTGTCTTAAGAATGTCTTATTTT
Source organism: Platyrinchus mystaceus (assembly GCA_035041135.1). Lineage (NCBI taxonomy): Eukaryota > Metazoa > Chordata > Aves > Passeriformes > Tyrannidae > Platyrinchus > Platyrinchus mystaceus. The sequence continues at coordinate 56,647,205 of JAWWLV010000179.1, forward strand.
TACAACTAAAATAAGGACTGCAGGTTCAATCAGCACAGACAGATTCTGCAGCTGGAACCAATGCTAAAAGAACATTTACATTCTTCATCTGATTGTAGAAAATACCTAGAAAAGCTGCTCCTTGGTAACAGTGTCAGATTTCAGCACAAACCATGACATAGCGATAAAATTCCCCTTTATTAGTCTTTTTTTTTTTTTTTAGCCTCACAGCACACAATGAGTACTTTATAACCCCAACAAGCTGTGCAGAATTAACACAGCGCTAAAGCTCTATTTGTTCAAGGAAGAGCCACAGGACTGAGGGCCCAGAATTGGCAAATTTGACTTCCGTGGTTAATTGTATTTCCACTGCGTTTTATCACAGCAATTTGCAAGCACTGGCTAATTGGTTCCTACAATGGGGCTGTTATATTGATAAATACAGCCTTCCCCACGACCTGCTTTTGCTACCCAGGCTGCCCACCTGTGTGTGGCTGTTGAATCCAAGCTTTGAATGCCCCTAAAAGAGCAGCTCCCCATCTCCATCCCTGCTTGCTTGTTCCCAGCTGTTCTCTCGGGTGGCTGCGAAGGTCGGTGCAGCTGCTTGGTGGGAGCTGAGCCAGAGGAAACCTCGCCCTCCCCATCTGTGTGCTCCCTGGTGCTCCCTGTAGCTCCTAAGAGATGGGGTCACGTCACCCAGGGACCCCTCAAACCACTCAGCCCGTGTGGGCCTGCAGCTCACACAGGCTGCGAGCGGGAAGGGTCTCTTTCCAAGGTCAGTGGAGACCTCAGGCTCTGGATGGAGCCCAGGAGCAGGCTCGCTGTGGGCATGTGCCTGTTTGTGAGCTTGCTGAGCTTCCCGGTACCCTGCAGCACGTGCACTGTTGCCAGCTCCCAGCAGCAGGCAATATCAGCTCCAGCAGACTCAGAAATCAAAAGGAAATTACTCTTGGATAAATTATTCAAATATTTGTTTCTATTTAAAGAGATTTTATGGACTTCTCAGTTAAATAAAATATGAAAGTGGCATGATGAGCCATGTAAGCATCCTTACCCAAGCTGGGCAGGAGCAGGGGAACAGGGCTGAGTTTAACACCCTCCCTTTGCTGACAGCTGTGGGCCAGACACCAAATTCCATATTCTTGCCCCAGGCAAAATGCTATGTTTTATCTTTTTTTCCTGAATAAAGGCAGCATGATGAGAATCTTTTGAGGAATATCAGCAACCTCCTGCTTGCCCTTGATTTGGGGCTTAGTCTGTTGTAGGATGTTTCAAATACTGATAAAGGTACCTATGCGCACCAAGGTGACAACCATAGGGCACTTAAAAAAACATATGCTCACTTGATTCCTGGAATGGTCCAGCCTGCCCCAGAGAGCCTCTCCTGGCCTTGCCCAGACAGAGTTTGGGACTCCAAACTGGGAGGCATCCCATAGAATCATAGAATATCCTGAGTTGGAAAGGACCCACAAGGACCACTGAAGTCCAGCTCTTGGCCCGGCACAGGAGAGCCCCAAGAATCACACCATGTGCCTGAGAGTGTTGTCCAAATGCTTCTTGAGCTCTGCCACGCTTGGGGCTGTGCTAACTGGAACTGTGATTTGGAGAGAAAAGAAACCAAAACCACGGGCTTGAGCTGTGCCCTTTTCTAAAATCCAGGGAAGGGGCTTCAACCTATTTCATACCCTGTCAAAGAAATTGCCATCACCTGTTCACTCACTGCCTCCTCACATGTAATAGGGAAATTAGATTGTCTCTTCTTTCCACGTTCAGCTGTGAGTAGGAAGGCCACTTATCTGGTCTCTTACTGTGTGAAGATTCAGCATCTTGTACCCCACCTGGTTTCTCTTGCAGCTGGTAGACATTTCTGCAGTTTTATCAGCACTGTCTCTAATTCCACACAGCCCAGTTTCCACAAATATGGCTGGCTTGGCTCTGGTTCATTCTTTGTACAAAAGCATTAGCTAAAATGCTGGTGGTTTTCTTTCAAATCCTATTTATTCTTCCCTCTCACTAATTCTCTAAGCAGAACTGTGTAGGGCTTTTTTTTTTTAATGGAGGAATTTACATCAACACCCCACCCTCCCATAAATATTATTGTTATCTGTGATTAAGAGCATATGTCTCAGTCTGGTACATCCAATACTATTGCAGAGTTATTTCCTAATTGTTCTTTTGCAGTAGAGCAGAGAATTGGATTTTAAATATGAGCTTTGTTTCATAGGTCATGGGGTGAAATTGGTTATCAAACCTCGGTAAATAAAATTAGTTGGTTTTTGTTATTGTTTTGGCTTAAACAGATTTATTAATTTATCTCTTACTGGACAAATCTTTTATCTCCTGGAATGAGTGGCTATTTTGTTCAATGCTGTAGATCAGCTCTTTCACTTACGTAAAGCTGGTCCCTTGCTCCTTAGACACATTAAGAATTGCAGATACGTGGCAGCAGGCTGCAACTTTATGTTCCTCAACCCTTCCTCATTCAAGCATTTTGAAAGCTGCAGGTTGGATCTCAACATTACTGCTAAAAATTGGAACTGACAAGTTTCTAATAAAAATGCAGTGGATGTTAAATCTCTCCCTTGCAGATAAACTACTAAATCTCAGAATCTGTGGCACCAGGAATTCATACAGGAGTTGCAAATATCTGAGAGCCATCACCTGCCATAGTTAGGACAGCCAGGGAGTAGGATGATAACATCACCTGGGGCCAGAGACCTGTCCCTGCCTATGAGCGTGGCAATTCCTGTCCGATTTTCCATTCAGGGCCACCCTGTGAGACATTTTTAAAAGAAACACAAAATCCAAACCCCAAATTTTCAGCTACACCCTAATTGACATGACCTTAGCCACCAAATTCCTTCATCTGTAACTGGCTGTGCTCCTTTTGGCTAATTAATTCGCCCTACAACCAAATTTACCCATTGCTATGGACAGTTTCATGTTGTTGCACCCACTGGCTTTGTGCAGAAGGGGCAAGGAACCAACCCTAGTTGTGAAACTGCAGTGTTTGCTCTCCTTTTTGGATGTTTCTCCTCTGCTCTTGGCACAAATCTGAATTTTAATTCTGAGTGCTTCAGTCTGGAGGCCTAAATCCCTATATATAGCTGATGGAGACGGGCATTTTTTGCTGGAAGTCGTGCCAGGGCCCCAACCATTGCCCAAAGCCGTGCGTGGCTCCCATAAGGCTGTTGCATATCTCAGCTCTCCAAATGGAGACAGCAGCCGGGAGCAGAGCTGTACTCCTGAACAACTAAAGGCTCTAAGATCATGGCACCAAGTCTCATGTTTTCTGCAGCAAGAGGGTTAAAGGATGAAAGTGAAAGCACTTCCCGGGGGCCAGAGGGACTTGGCTGAGTGCAACCCTGGAAGGAAGGATGCGGTGGGCAGAGAGAGAGATGGGGTTATAAATCCTCTTTATTTCTGCTCTGCTTTATTGAGTGTCTTTGCAATTTCTCTATTTCAGAAACCAAGCACTTAGCTTATGTTCAGGAAAACCTGGCTTTCCAGAGCTGAAATGCCTTATCCTGAGCCCCTACATGAAGGAAAGGTGTGGGTATGTTCACTATGAGACCCCGGCCACTTTGGGGTCCTGTCATGCACAGAGACCCCACTCAGCCCAGCATCCAGTTTGCAAGACCCATGGTGGTCCTGGAGTCTGAACACATCACCTGAAAAGTTCCTGGAGCCAGAAATCCATGCTGGCAGTTGGCATGTCCCTTAAAGGGGAAAGCACAGGGATATGTGGGAAATGGGCAGCTGCCATGAGATGTGTATGAGGTGGGGAGAAAGACAGGTGGGAATTTCATGCTCTTCAGCCAAACTGAAAACTGTAGCTACCTTCACTTTCCTCTCAAGTAGCTGAAATAAAATCAGAGAATTCCACTCTTTCAGAAAGTCCAGGGAGATGGGAGAAGTACCTCGGCTGCTGCTCTGTCTGTGCAGCTTCACGTCTCTGAGGGCAGCAGTAGAGCTGCTCATTCTCTTCGTGTTTAAAGGGAGAGAGAGGGTGGAGGAAAGGAACATGGCCATCTCCTTCGTGATTTATCTCTTATGTATGACTTGTTGGTTAGAATACATGTCCAGGTGACAAGGAAAAGGAATAATGTAATTACTCCTGCCTTAGCTGCAAGCACAATGAATCTACCTGTTGTTCTCGCAGAGGACATCTAATTAAACAAGGCAGGGACTAGGGAAGGAAGTAGCATGAAATACACACACCAGAAACCTGTATATAATGTTATTATATGTAATTATTGCATAGCTGTTGAGAGCCTTACAGGCTCATTAAGCTCTTACCTCTCTGCTTCTTCCCAAAGTCCTTTTGAATCCCCCTCCCTGCAGCGCAATCATCCCAGGCTCTCTAAGAAAACAGGGGAATGCCACTTGATTGCAGCCTGGTGGTGGTGGAGCCCACTGTGCTCCCACCACACCCTGTGAAATCAGGTTGTGTGAAATCAGAGAGAGAAAAACAATCCAAGGTGCTGCAAATGAATTTGGCACCATCCAGTAGCTCCAATTTGAAGCACTTTTTTCCTTCTCCACTCCGCTCAAAGCCTTTCTGGAGGCTGCAGCTGTGCCACATGGTAGCAGTGTTTGACTGTTAACCAGGACCATGCACACTATAAAATAAGGGCTTTGAGTCAGGATCTTCAAAAAAACCAGAAATCCCCACAACTCTCATATTAAGGCTTGCAGCACCTGGCCCTGAGAAGGAAATTACGACACCAAAACCACTGTCCATAGACTGCTGTCACTGTAAAGGGTCATACATATCTGTGTCTTAATGTATTTTCAGACACCCCAGCAGTGGGACCTTGTTTTTCTAGATCTTGCTCAAGTAGGATGTCAAGCTTATTTTATTACATTTCCTAGAACCAGAATGTGTAAATAAAAGAATGGGGAAAAAACCTGCCACTGGGCCATTTGGCCTTCGGGTTTTAAACAACTGTTAGAGTTTTCTGCTGGGAACAGCCAGCATTATTTTCCCCCAGGGCCCCCAAGAGTTCTTGCTCCATCCAGTTTTGTCAAGCAGGGAGGCACACAATATGTACTCCAGAAAACCTGAATGAGAAATAAGAGAGAATAGAAGGGACATTCACAGTGGTTGCTCTGGATGTTTTCCCCCTTGTTGCTCATTGGCAAATTACAGAATTTTGACCAGCTCATTTAATGCATTAAAAAAGCCTTTTGAAACTTTAAAGTAGCCAAGATACTGTAATAATACTAGAAAACCTCACACAATAGTAGACAGAAAAATGGATAAGAGCTTTTATTATGGAATCATACAAAGCCAATGGACTGTGCACAAAAAGGCATTTCAGCAAAGGCACTCTGTCCATCACTGGGGCGATCAGCCCTCCAGCTATTTGTTCTGATGACAGCTCCAATGAAACTGGGGCTTTCTGGGAGTATGTGATTTTTGCCATTGACTCCAGCAGAGCCATGATTTGGCTGCTGAAGGTCTGAGGCTAATGGGAATGAGAGATGAGCAGTGAGAGTGGGAAGGTGTCAGTCAGCTGGGTGGATTAAAGCAGCCAGAAGGAGGAGGTCAAAGCATCTCTCTGCCAGCACAAAGCATCCCCCTCTGCCAGGGGACCGTCTGGGTGGTGCAGCATGTAGGACTGACTAGTGGCAGGGGGAGCCCAGTTTAAGAGACAAGCAGAGAGCTGTTCTTGACTCTGACACAGCATCTGTCCTGCAGGAGGAAGGAACAGGCTTTGCTTCCTGCCTTATTAATCAGTAGAGTTCAGCCCATCCTGGGCAAATCTATCCCTAAGTAGATGGTATCCAACTACCCTGCTAACACCCAGCATCAGCACTGAACTTAAACTTACATGCTGATTCCTCAGGTATGGCTGTTCCCAACCACTTCATTCTGCAGGGACCTCTGCCTCTTTCATGAGCTGAAATGCTTTGCTTGAAGGGCCATGGCTTTTGTAGCAGTGTGGAGCTTTGAAAAGGCCACATTTCCCCTTGTATGTTCAGTCTTGGCTCAGTTCTGCTCATCTTATGTTATCCTTTACGTTTTATGACCAGCATGTTCTCCTCTGAGATCTATGAACCCATCACAAATGTGCACATGGCTGGAAAAGAAGGACTTTGGGTTGAATGACAAAAATGATGAGTTCACAGATGCATGTAGTCAGTCAAAAGCTGGACTTGGAAAGGCTTATGGGAAGGAAATGTGATAAAAATGGGGAAGGAGGCAGTGGCAGTGCAAGAGAGGAGGAAAGAAATGATTTATGATGAAGCCAAGGCAGCTGATCTGAAAGAGATAATTATTCTTCTATAACTGGCCAGGGAATGGGAGAGCCATTATGTGGATGAATGGAGACAGCAGAAGCAATTTGTCAGCCTGACTTGTTTGAGTGAGTAACTTCAATTCCTCCTTGTCTTCTTCTAAGTGATTTTTCTTTCATTGTCACATAGGAATGTGTTTTACATTTCAAGCTCTCCTGATGCTTTGCTGAGTGAGGGAAGAGAAAAAGGAGGACTTTTGCATGAATATCAGCTGTGGTTTTTTGCAGCAGGGCCCAATGGCACTACTGAAACTCCATGAATGTTGTGTCAGTTGTTTCCAGATTTGTGGGATTTCAGACTCTATAGGAAAAGATTCCTCCCTGAGGAAAATCTGGAATTCAAAAGACAGTCCAGGAGCAGACTATTTAATTGTTTGTTTGGGTTTTTTTCTGGTGGATACTATTTATTTGTATGTTTGATTGAAGTCAACAAGAGTTGCTTCTAAAGCTTTCACCTGACAAACTTAAAGCCACATGGTGCCTGTTGTGCATTACACTCATGCACTCCCAAATAGCTGGGTTTATTTCTGAGGTCCTTTGGGAGGACAGCTCATACATATTCTACAATGCTAAATTTCTTTAAGGAGCCAGAGTCACCTTCAGGATTGGGAATGAAAGCCAGACACAGGGCTGGACGGATATGAAGCATAGGGATGGAGGAAAGCTAAGGAAGAGATCCTGTGGCTCTGCATCTGAACAAGTGTGTCCCCCCTGCGCTGCCCCGATGGCAACCAACCCCAAAAGTGTCCCTTTTGTAAAACTTTAAATTGGCTGAATGTCATGAGAAAGGTCCTTCAGGAAAGATGCTGACAGAGCTCATCAGCACAGTGCCTCGTGTGCTGAAGGCCCATGTGGATTCAAAACCATTTTTTTCCTCAGACATTTTTCCTTAGACATTTGGTGGGCAGACCTGGCACACATGGACATCCTGAGCTCCTGATGTTGTCTGCTCTCTTCCTGGTGTACACACCAACATCCCTGACTTCCAGAAGTGTGATTCAGCTGACAACCAATGCTCCCTCACATCCACGTTTTGGAAGGATGGGTCTGTGCCCACCGCTAGGGGTTCCTGCCTGCAAGGTGGAAGAGAAATCCATCACCTCAGGTGAAGAACAGAATTGCCCCTGAGTCTCCTGTTTTGAAGGTGCATCCTTTAAGACTATTAGATAAAAGTTTAAATAGTGGTGTCGCAGTTGAGACGGACACGACACGGTATAGATAACAGAAAAATTTATTAGGGAGAAAGCGAACAACCAGCTGC
>JAWWLV010000179.1:56654846-56666297 GCA_035041135.1 Platyrinchus mystaceus
GTCAGGCTTAAGGCCTCCATTTTCTGTCACTTTCTCGTTCCATCTCAGGGTCTCGGTCCAGCCAAGATTCCCCACAATAGTGGTGTAAGGAAAAAGCATTTTTCCTGGTTGTGTTTTAGAAGAAAAGAGCTCAGCACTTTGAATGGAAGAAGTCCTCGGGTGGACTTTCAGGCCCCTGGAGACCAAGTGACCGTCCAGCAGCCCTGAACAAGGGGAAGGGGATTTAGGATTTGTCCTTTTCCTCATTGTTTCCTTACTGCCTGGTTTGAGGTAAGTCCCTGCTCATCATCTTGGGTGCTTTGGACATTTATCTGAGAGGCCTCAGTATCCCCCTGTTCTTCACAGGGCTCTGTGGTCCGCTCCACAGTGGACACCAAGCATGCAGTGTCACTGCAGTGCCTGATTTTTCACTGATTTGATCTTTTACTGACTTAGGGACTAGTGAGAATTTTAAGAGCACCCTGAAGTTACAGCAGCTTTTGGAAAATGTTCCCTCTGGCATAAGCCTGGCTTTAAGCACAGGGAGAGAGAGCCTGTCCTACTCCAGAGATTGCACATGGGCAGGTTACAGTGACACTTTCCAGTGACTCAAAAAGGGAACTGTGTGTGCTTTCAACTACTTTCCATGTCTACTCCTTGTTAGGTGCTTGAACTAAACTCTGACTTTAATGGTTACTCAAAAAGTAATTATTGCAAGCCATCACCAGTGTCAGCAAGGAAATTGAGGCTCTGGCCAAGCTACTGAGCACTGTCTTCTGCTTCTCAATGCACTTGCCAGTCCCTATTAGCAACGTCCTTCTCACTTACCTGTAGTGTGGCCACATTTCCCTATAGAGAAACAGGCACTTCTGGGAACAGAGCTTCAGCTGACCTGATCTGGGCACTTTCCTTATAATTAAATAAACTGCATGCCAAAAATGCCTGTTACTCTTCCTTGCTGTGACAGGTGACAATCTCAGATGCATCCAGATTACCTGGGCACACCTGACGTAACTTCCCCAAGACCTTTCCCACAGTAGATTGGGAAGAAATAGCAGAAAAACTGATGCAAGACTTTGTCACCTTTCTCTTAGGCACGGTATCTGGGAGGCAGGGAAGAGGAATGGCAAAGGGGGCTGTGTGATTTACTCAATTCCCCTTGCTGCTGTTTAGGTAAGTCACATTTCTCGTATCTTTTGCCTGCATGAGCTCATAAGTGCAAATACTTGCAGCTTCAAATGTGTCCATTCATTATTGAACAGGAAAGGGGAGCAGAGCACTTCTGTCAGAGGCTGGAAATCATAAAAGAAGACATAAGTGATGGTAGTAAAAACCAAGCCGTTATCAGAGGAAGAAAGGGGGTGGAAGAGGAAAGCAAACCCCTTGCATTTATTCCTCTGAGACACAATTAAAACCCTGAACGGAGATTTTCGGAAAGGACCATGTTATTCCCTCTGTTTCATGAGCCACACTCAAAATGAATTATGAATTTGCAGCAGAAGTAAGCCTTTCATCCCAGCTTTAGCTATTTGACTCAAAGTTTAAAACTAATGAACCCGCAGGGCCCCTTTCTGCCTGTGCATCAGTGCAAGCCAGGGACATCTTGACTGGTGTGTCGGGAGGTTGACTGGTGTAAAGCCTGGGTGAGGGGAGGGAGAGCATCACCTCAGCAGGGCATAGATGTGCAAATTCAGGCTTGAGGTGGTTCAGAGTGAGACTGACCATCTGGGACTGGCTGCTAACCTTCAGAGTTGTTGCTACATGCCCAGAGGGAATGCCCTCTCTTTCAAAGACAGCTAATTAATTTTTCATGGTGGTTTGGACTTGGCCTTTTTCCCCCCTCCCGGCCCCCCCCCCCCCCAAACTCTTGAACATGTGATGGAACAGAACTATTAGAGGTGATTTGTGATTTATAAATAATAAGCATGTGTCTCAGCTTGGAATATAAAATAAGATATTTGGAAATTAAAAGCCTACTTTATATGGCAGACTCTTTTCATTCCTCTCCTTTCAGTGTAAAAAATAAAAATGTCAGCCCAAAGCTTGTAAAGGTTCAGATAACCCATGAAAAATGGACAGTGCCTTTCTTCAGCTAAAACAATTCCTCTCTGTCAACTTAAATGCACTTTTATTTAATGTATTTAACCAGATCATCATCCAGGACAGCCTGCAAGTGGAAACACCAACCACAGAGCTTATGCCTGGAAGCCCTAAAACATCTTTCTCTCCATTAGGTAAGGCTAAGACCTTCCATTCGTGGCATAAAATAATCATCATTATATTTCTAAACAGGCAAGGATTGGAGAGTTTAAAATTTCCTGGGTGGAGATGAAGTTTTCTGTTCATTGTAGCAGTTAATATTTTTTTATTTGGAAAGTTAATGTGATATTGACTTTGTGCAAGAGAAAAATATGTTGCCATATTGTGATAGATGCAAAGGGTGAAAAGACTTCTTAAAAGCAGATTAATATTTTTTATTCATTTTAAACACATTCCCAGCAAATCTGTAATTGCCCAGCATGTGAAGATTTTTCTGTGAGGTTAAACATTTTACCCTGTTCTTCTTGAAGCTACAAGTTTCTTTCTCTCCCTTTCCAAACACATACATAAGAGAAGAGTAATGTTATTCCTTGCTATGAAGTGTTAAAGTTAGGTAGCAGCTGTGACGGGTATCAGCCAATATGTTGCTTTTAATGATCTCACTCATACATTATGAATGAGGAATTTGCAAGGCAGGAAAACACAGTGAACATAATCTTTAACTGTTCAGCTACTAAAGAGCTTTCTACATGAAAGTTACAGTCCCTCTGACTTTCCTGTCTGGAAAAAACGACTTGACATCACGCTTGGCTTTACATCAGTGTAAACTAGAGATGTGGTCAAACCACAAGCCGTGTTAATAGGTTTCCGAGTTAAAAACAAACAAACAAACAAACAAACAAACAAACAAACAAGCCTTTAGATGCAGTCCACTTTGTTACACCCCCGCAAAATTAACTCACTAATTTCAAAGCAGCACGTTTTCCCACCAGATCTCAGCTTGGCAGGAGATGTGCCATGAGTTTTTATATGTGTATTTAGCACATGGAGGTTCTTTGGGGTCCGCTGTTTAGTTTGCATCTCCTGTTTGAGATGGCACCAGAAAAGAGTGTGCTAAGGCCTCCAGGACTCTTCCATCAACCAGGAGCGCTTTGTTATGCAGGGCCAGATGAGCCATGACAGGGATGTTGAAACACCCAGCCTGACCAGCAGGAACAGTCAGGCATCACAGATGGGGCCAGTGAGGGCTTCCTTCCCCCAGAGAACCCAGATCTGGCCGTAAAGGCACCCCATAAAATGCTACAGACAACTGCATCATTTGTTCTTTCTTCTTGGACTGATATTTAAGCCCTGATCCCCCAAAGATGAGAATCAGCTGCAGACATCTCTAAGGCTGCTGGAAACTGGTGTGGCTCACGCCCTGTCCTTCCTGCCTTATCACTGCCGGACATGAGGAAGAGATTATTCCTTCAGCCTTACAGCAGCCTTTTGGGTCCATGAAAACTGTGAAATCCTCAGCCAGGCTTCTGGTCCTTGTGCTCCTGGAGTGGTTGCTGCTGGCCAACTCATGCCATGACCCATTGCCCTAACACTGGCAGTGTTCAAGGCCAGGTTGGATAAGGCCTTGAGCAACCTGATCTAGTGGGACGTGGGCTGGGACTTTAGATGATCTTTAAGGTCCCTTCCAACCCTTAACATTCTATGATTATGTGATTCCATGTCCCACCACAACCACTCCTGTGCAGGAGCCCACCATGGACACTGAGAACTGTCAGTCAATCACAAGCTGATGCCTACAGGCTATTTTGCTTCAACATAAAGAACGTTCCCAATTTCCTTAATACAAATTAGTCTCTTTCCATCCTTCCATTAGTTTCAAGTGCTAACTATATTGGGATATAGCCTCTTTCCTTCATATAGTATTGCAACACTCTCCTTGTTTGAAAGATTTTTGCTTATTTCTATCGTCTGCATAACAAAGGCATTTCTATGTCCTCCAATTTGGGCGCTGCTGGGGTCAGAGAAGAGGAAACACAGAGCTTCTTCCCATGCTCCTTTCATGTCATTCAGCGAAGGGCAGTGGAGGGAGAAAGGAAAAATAGTTCTGGTGAGGAAAGGAGATGCTTGGAAGACTCTTATGTGACTTTTGAGTCTGAATTTTCTTTGTGTGAACTATCCTAAAATCAAAGCAGGAATCATAGGAAGAAATGATCTAGCCAGTGCTTTGCAGAAAATTAAATTAGATCATAATTTCTCTTACTAATTTTAGGAAACCATCATTCTAGATGTATTTCTGGACTATATTTATATGCAAATATTTTAATATGGATGATGTACTGGAAGATGGGTATTCATTGCCCTACTAAAAGAAAAAAAAAATGAATATTTACATCTGCTTTGGGAGGCAATTTGTCTATGGAGGACAGCCAGAAGGGAGAATCTCAGAAGCTGATTTTATCCCTCGTAGGCAGGTATGCTGAGCCACTCCTGCCTTCACAGCACGGCACACACTCAAGAAGAAAAACATAATGCAATCACCTCTCGGCAGGGTTCCCTTGTTCTTGGCATCAGCATTACTGAAGACAAGACAGGAAACACAATGTGCAAAGAAAGAAGAAGACGGGCAGAACAGCAGCCCATGTTCCTTCTGGGGCTGCACATGCCTGCAGAACATGCTCACGGACGTCGTGTGAGCACCTAGAATCACATACAGTATGGCTGGCTGCTTGCAGACGTCTGGGGCAGCCACCAAATCTGTGCCCTCTCAGACCTGATCCCTGCTGAGAATGCCTTGTACCAGACCATGTCCTCCATCTCCACTGGCCATTTGTACCAAGCCAGGCAGAGACCCTGTAGGAACGTCCTCTCCAGGACACCTCATCTGCTGCAGGCAGTGCCAGGTGAACACAAAGGTCCTGAGCTCCTCTGATGGCAGCCCTAGTGTCAGGTGAGCTGGGACAGGAGCACCTGAGCTGGATTTGTTTGGAGGAGGAGTTTCAAGTGGTGCTGGGCCCACAGCATGGGCAAGCTCTGGGAGGGTGGGGAGGTCCCCGCCTCATGTGAATTCAATCCTTCCACTGAGGCTGAAGAGCAAATAGTGATTGCTACAGGAGTATTTGCTGTCCAAAGTTTCTGTTGAGGTCAACTCTCAAAGTCAGAAGTTGCAAGTTTAGTGCTATGCCTTAAAGAAATCCACTCTTGGCCACAACACCCGCTCTGTCCTCCTTCAGACTCCTTCTAGACATGTTGCCTTACAACCAGTGGCAGTAATCCAAGGCTAGATGCGATATAGTGTGACCTTCCTTCCTATTCCTCACCACTCTTCTTTCTATTTTTTATGAAATCCCTCTGCCTCCCACTTGCCACTTTGAATGAGACGATGATTCATTCATTTATAAATTCATTTACTTATACTTTGCTTTCCCATTCTCTGCTTCTGTATATTTTATGTCTCTACAACTTCTACAACTAAAATCATCTTTAATTAAGAGGCTTCTTCAAATCTGAACTTTTGACACCTTAACCTGCATTTTTGGCATCCCTCACTATTATGGTTAGGTGCCTTCCAGAAGAGACAGTTGCCTGCTTTTAGTCACAATGCTAATATTTGCATGTCAGAAAAATGGCAGTGTTAATTCCTCTTCAGAAAAAAAATAATTAAACGTCTTTAAACAAAAGACACAGGATCTGTAAAGAAGGCTTTGTTTACCACTGCATACCTGTGATGGATGCACTCAACGCATTAACCAAATGAGGCAGTTTGGAATAGGCTCTAAAGGAGATAAAGGCCTGAGCCATAGATGGGCTGAGAACTCCTCCAGGAAACACACAAAGGAACAGAGTGACCCAGTGAGCATCGATGCATAGGAGCTTTGAACACCAATCACGCAATTAACGATGAATAGAGGGTGGTTTTTCCAAGACTCATTTGTCGAGGAACAAAGAAATTTGTGGGTACAAGGAGTTTCATGCATACTTTTCCCGTTGCATGCAATTGACTACAGGCCAACCACTTTATTCCATAAATATGACAGCCTAAGTGAGCCTTCTCCAGCTCTCCCTGCCAGGCAGTGTGGCTGCGTGGCTGGAATCTGCCCTTGAGCTTGGACACCCCTCAAGGTTGTTCCTTGAGGCAGAGTGACCTTCTACTAACAACAGATCTTTGGATGACTCCAATTCAAGTTCTCTCTAAATAGCAGCTGAACTGCATACCAGATGACTCTCCCTGTGAGCTGGGTTTGATGTTCCTTACCTGAGATTAAGAGATCCTTTCTTGCCTAGGGCAGAGCAACCCTTTACTCACAACAGATCCTCAGCAAGTGACTGACAGCATGATGAATTAACACTAGTGAAATCCACGTGGCCAATTCCATTCGTTGTAAGCCATGTCCAAGTCTGAGACCAAGACGGGCCCTAGCTGCACTTGAGCTCCATCAGGACTTTAAAAAGCAAGGGGTTCCACCCTGAATCTTGTGACTCAACAGCAGGGTCCTCCTTACCCTTTTGCATCTTCAGTCTGTGTTTAATAACAATTCTAGCTCGATTCTAACTTGATTTTCCTGTGTATGTTTCTCCCACGTAGTAAGTAGTAGAGTGAACCTTGCCATCGAACTCTGTGAAGTTGCACTTTCACAAAATCACATTAAACCCACTTCTGCTAATAATAACTTTGATGGAAATTTTTAAAGAGATTTAAATCACTCATCCATGACAATACCATCCCACCTACTGTCCTTCATGAGGCCATGCAGTGCAGACCTCTTGGTCCTGCTGTGCAGACTCCTTGTACTGTAATGATATAGTAACTTAATCAAAAAAGAAAAAAAATTAAAAAAATAAAAATCTGATGAAGATTTCTCATTACCAATAGATATCTTTGAGCTCTTTTGATGGCTGCAGCACATTGCAGTTCATCTAACTGCATTCTCTCTGCCACTTACTTAGGTTTGCTTCTCCTTCACAGGAAAAATAAAATATTTTCTCAGCCTGACAGGCAAGGATTCATGTTCTGCTCTTTCAGTAATTTGGAAAATGAAAATATACTGCTCACAGCTTTTTGTTATTTTTAACAGAACTATATTTTATCCTTTCATGTCAGAAGCGAGACAGATTAATGGCTTCTGGAATTTATTTCCAATGCTGATTTTGTTTCCAAAAGTTTCGAGAGCAACGAGATGGATCTGCAGTCCTCTCTCCACCGGGAAAGGGAAGTGGCATCTGTTCCTGCTTTGTCCTCAGAGCTGTCAGTGAGGGTGTCTGGATCAACCATCCATTCTCTGCCAGTGCATGTAGTCAGTCGGCAGCCCAGGCCAGAGGGCCCTTTTCTGCTGATGTAAATGAGAATTGGCCTGGAAGTGTTCTAATACGTGGTGAAAAGCCAATAACCCCACAGTTTTCTGAGGGAACAAGAGAGTTTTAAATCATCTTTATTTTGCATGTCCTTTAAAACTTGTGCTAAGCAAAGCTTAGCTGGACTTAAAGCCCTTGGCTTACTGTTCTGGCTTTTAGTCTGGTTTCTGCTCTGCTGGCTGTCCCCCCATAGAGATACACAGCAGGCATGCTCAGCTTGTGGCTTTCTGTCCTAAACAGGATTGCTATGCTGAGCTTCACACATGGCCATAGTTCCTCACCAGTGAGCTGCTACCTCTGCCTGGTGCTGCTGCAAACAGGAAGATCCGTGGCACGATCCTTCTACCAACATTTTGATCAGAGACAGGTTTCTGGATGGCATTTTACATGCCTTTCTGGAGACTGCCAGTCCAGAACCATGATTTTCCAGTTACAGACAGTACAAGCTAGTCACAAGCTAAAGACAGCCAGAGATGTGCAGGGTTTGTCCAGGGTAGCTTTTCCAGTGACCTCAATCAGGAGAGACCAGAGGATGAGGCTGCACAGAGGGATGAGGGCAGGAGCAAAGGCTGCTGCTGGTGGCACTGGAGATGTCTGTCTGCTGACTACAATTTGACATGGAAGCCAAATCAGATCACACAGTATTCGTTTTGATGTAGTTTTCTGTGTTGAGCAGCAAGAATAAAATACCTCAACTCTAGAAGAAATAATTTTCACTGACTTTCAGGCACAACAAATGCTGAAGCCTCAATTGCTCCTACAGCAATTTCTGAATTTCCAAAGTTTGTAGCTGAGCTGGAGCATATTTTGTAATCTGGACTTGTTTTAGGTTCTTCAGGTGATAGTGAACTCAGAACCTCATGAACTAAATTGTTCTAATTAACTCAATGGTTGAGAATTTATGCCTTATCCTTTAATTTATCCTTTTCAATATCCTTTGAATTTATCTGTCTTCGGCATTCAGCTACAAAATCTTATTATGCTACTGTCAGTGAGATTAAGGTTTTTCCTCCACACAGGTACATGGCATAGCATTAATCTGCCCAGTTTCAGACACCTGCAGTGCACTCACATCTATATCTGTGTTAGTTGTCAGTGATCCTTTTATGGTCAAAGGAGAGAAATGAAGACTAGCATGATGTGAATTACCTCCCTTAAAATAGATATCTAGCACAGATCAGATGAACTACCCTGCAGAAGTGCCTCTTTCTTTCAGACTGGATGGCCAGCTCTATCAAAACTTAAGACTAGAAGCAGTCACCACTTAATCTAGAGAAGCTATTTGGACCAAGTTATAGCTTAACCTACAGAGGAAAGAAACCACTATGAAACTGATAGAGATGCTGGGCATCAAGAATACTTCCTAGGAAGATTCAACCCTATTGTTCACTGTATCTGCAAATGGTGGCTGGTGGCTAAAAATTACTTTCATCTCCCTGCAGAGAGTCAGTGCCATGACCATTTGTCACTTTGGACCCATATAAGCTTTCAGGTTTAAGCATGTGCAATTTTACCTGTTTCCAGCTTTCAGTGTTTCAGGGTCACCTGCAATTTATCTGGCTTCACCTCAGGTAGATTAAACAGAAGAGAGAGTGTTGATTTTTAAAACTGAGGAGACTCATAGGCTAATATTTCCTTTATTTTATCTGATCAGATTTAGAAATTGCTTCTGCCTCAGCCATGGAGGAGAATAAACTATCAGGGTTATATCCAAAGAGACTTCAAAGTCTGGTTTATCATAGGATGGAGAAAAGGGGTTAAAATCAATAAGATTCAACTTTAATTGATTTCCTATAGGGAAGAGTCTGCTCTATAATATCTGAAAGCCATTAGTCAATGTGTCTTTGAAGTATTAAATTTATTATAAAAACCCTGAAGATATTCTATTTTAAATACATGGAAGCTTATATGCTTACTGGATTATAGCTGTGTATTAAATATAACACTCACTCTCTAATGGATCACAGCAGCATTTTCACACTACTATCATTATTCTGAATCTCATCTTGCTCCTGCAAATTCACACAAAAGCTACCTATAAAATGCCTATCTGGCATTATGCCCACTTAATTATCACCTCAGGGATTATTATAATGGGCACATGGGGATCTCCTTTGAGAGTACAAGGCCTACAAAATATCATCTCTTTATGCTTTGATGTTTAGGACCTTCTTTCAGACGCCCCAGGTGTCTGGCAAAGGGTCCTGGGTTTGGGATGGTGTTAGTGGGTGGTTTTGTCTATGTGTCGAGTTTATCTTCAGTGTCCCTGACACAACTAACCTTCTGGTAGCATTTCTTGGAGGTGCAGTTACTTTCCAAGGAGAAAAAAACAGTGTCACCATGGCCAGACCTTTACAGCTGCAGCAGTGCTTGGACTTTGTCATGCCCAGCTCCACACTGAAGCTGCTACAAAAACACAAGCCAAGCAAAAGTGTGACTCAGTGTCTTGTGTTTTGCTCTAATACAAAGCAATACTGTAATTGTACCTTAGGGGGGAAAGGCAGAAGAGAACATGTTTATGAGACATGAACCTGCACGGGAGGAAAGGGGAAGGTGTCAGGAGAGCTCCTTTTCAGTCACAATGCTCATGGTTGTCAAAGATGTTGTTGGCACCATGGTACCTGGGACACACTTTCTTCTGCTGGTGATGAAATATGCCCAGGTCCATTAACAGAGAAAACAATTTATTCCTAAGAAATAAAACTACTGAATGATGAAATACTAATTTAGACCATGAGCTTTGTGTCAAATAGATTGTCTTTTTGTTTATGAACTAGAAAACAATGGGTTTTTCTCTTTATCCTTTTAAAACTTCTGTAGCAATGTCAAGAATTTCTCAAGATGCAGCTTTGACAGTTCTAATTCATGAGCTGGGGAGCTAGTTATTAACTCCTTTTTTACTTAAAATCTTTAATAAATCAGAGATTTCTCTCCTATCTTACTTGTTTTTTGAAGGGGGGGGAAATGAATGAAGTTATAGGGAATGTTCATGGCTATGCAAGAATCTCCATGCAGAATGAGCAGGGCACACTCAGGCACACAGACAGGGAATAAATTTACTCTCTTTCAAATTTTCTTTTAATTTTTGCCCTATGATGATTTGACCTGGAAGGAATTTGTGTCAAAATGTTAGAAATCGGGAATCTCCTAGGCAAGTTTATGTTTCCTATAAACTCCTGAGCACAATCCATTCCTCCTCACCTCTGTGAGGTGGATCTTGCTCATCACCACAGGGAGCTGAGCCTGCCTGAGTGAGCACTGCAGAACTGCACAGTGCTGGGGCTGTGAAGAATATGGTGCTTTCTGATGGGACAGAGTTTGAGATACTAAATTCAAAGATGTTATCTCTGGACATTCAAACCCTGAAGATTTCTCACCCTTAGTCTTGCACCTCCTTTTAAGAGGTATTTTCTTTTGTGCTAAGGTGTAATTTGAGATATGCTGATGCTACTCTCACACCTGTAAAGGACACGGGGCTGGATTAGGAGCATGAAGTTGCAGGATGAGGCTAAAAACTTGGTTTTCCAGGGTCAGATAGGGATGAATAAATCCCAGTGAAGGGATGCACCATTTCCTTGGTGTCTCAGGGAACCAAGCTGCTTGATACGGAAAAACTATTCGTCACGATTTCTCCCCAAGGACTCTTCAGGTTGGTTTTGCTCAAGTACCACATATTTATTCTCAATGAACAGAGAGCAGAAATGGTTGTTCTTCAGGAGTAAAACCTGTCCCCCAGAGAGCTCAGAAACCTTGCACACTTCTGTACAAACCACTCCGTTCATTTCTGAGCTTACAAGTGCCATGTAAGGAGAGTATTGATCCAGGGGAAGGCCAGGGGAGGAATGAGAAGGAATTTCACCCAGACAGGATAGGTTTGCTCTTCATTACTTGCTCTCATTTAAGAGGCTGCAGCCATCCTATTACAGGGGTCCTCAAACTTTTTAAACAGGGGGCTGGTTTACTGTCCCTCAGACACTGTCGGGGGTTGGACTATAATGTCCTGTGACAACCAGCAGGGGGCGCTGTTGGATCACTGGAGATGCAGAGCCTGCAATGTACTGTGCCAGCCAGCAGGGGGTGCTG
>JAWWLV010000179.1:56666397-56723605 GCA_035041135.1 Platyrinchus mystaceus
CACAATGGGCAGGGGGAAGGGAAAAATTCCTACTTAGTTTTAACTTAACTTAAACCATGACAGGGGGTTCTGCGGGCCAGATTGACGACCCTGGGGGGCTGTATCCGTATCCGGCTCACGGGCCGTAGTTTGAGGGCCCCTGTCCTATTAGGACTGATGCAGCAGCACGCCTGAGAAGTGTCTGTAACAATCACTTCCTGATGAAAAGTGCTTACAAAATTATAAAAGTAAGAAAAATGTGAACAAGTTCTGAAGACTGGAGGTCCTATTCTTCCTCTTGGTTTGCTCTTTGAAGGAAGTTTTGGAAGTCCTTTCAAAACTAAAAAAAAATATATAATTTTCATTTTGGGACAAATTTTTTATTTTCCTAAAATTAAATTTGGGCAAATATTGAACTGAACTATTACTTAAAAATGTAAAAGTCAACATATATAATCCTAAAGACATTGAAACTAGCCATTATATTTATTTTCATCTTTGTTTGGGTCAAAGGGTCTCATTCTTCTTTGTAAAATGACTTTTTATAGTAAAAAAATACACAGATAATTAGACTGACACAAAAGATATTTTTAATGATACAGTGTTTTCCTTAAAAAAAGAAATTTCTCTCATGCTTAAATAAAAGCTTTTTAATAGTTAGAAGAAAAGGCAATTCCCTACATCCTAAATATTTTACATACAGATGTAGACAGTGGTTGACTAGGGCAAACAACTAATTTTAATTTCCTTTTCAATTTCTTAAGAAAAAGCAACATCTTAGACTTCTGAAAAAGTTGTATGATGAACTTAGCAGGGTTCCTCCTATTATATAGAGTGATTTGAAAACTGATTTGCTGACTTATCAAATGTTTCTCCTTTGCAAACTAAAGAGTTATTTCAATAACTATTTGGATTATGCAAAGGATTCTTAAATATTATTGGACGTTTCTGACCTTACTGTTTGGGAAGGCTTTGATAGGAATGGAAAAGTCTGAGAATGATAAAATCTGATGCTCATAATAGAAGTAGAGGAATAGGGAGGAAGTGTTTGGTGGTACTCAGCAAATGACAGATTCATTGCTTGGTATGTATTTCTGACTCAAAAGCACAAAATTGTCAAAATGTAGATGCAAGTCCAAAACCAAAAGAGAGGCGTGATGTGGCAGGGAACTAGAAATCTCTTCCATGAGAAAAATCATCTTTCTCCATGCTTAGAAGCTGTGGCAAGAGGGCATCTATACATAAAATGCAAGAAAATGTATTGATTTTGCTGTTAAACGATCTTTGTTGTTCCAGGAAAGGTTAATCGTGTTGCCCAAAAGAAAAACACACTATTATGTTCTGAACTATTCCTGAGGCTAATGAAAGTACATTTAAAAGGTATTACCCTCAGCTACAACAGAGGGTAGGAGAGGTTCACAATTAACTTAGCACACAACAGGATGAGAAACAGGCCTCAGCATTTATGTGGAGAGCCAGACTTTGCCAAACGGGGTTTAGAAGAAAGTTCATTTGTTAAGGTGCCAAACACATCACCAACCCCCTCACTTGTCACCCACGTCTGGTTTCCAGAATACCAATGAGTTTCCTTCATTCCTCCCCTTCCTTGGAGTGGTAGTAGCAATCAATGTGGACTGAAGCGGAGACTTTTAAGGAAATGAGGAATTTTGCAGTTCCCGTTGCTGTGGTGAACAACTGTTACGTGTTTCTCTGTGCTTCTGACTAATCTTGGATGCACCCTATGCTTGGTGCCACCACCCTATGGTCATCCACTAGACAAGGCATCTAGTTAGATAAGTCCTTATGTGTACATGATGGAGAGAAACAGGCACTTGTTGAAGCCTGTTTTAGGATGGGATGAATAACCCATTAGCAAAACCTCCTTCTCTTTACAGTCTCAGCAGCAAGTTTAGAACAAGTAGCTCGTTTTTCAGACACCTAAAGGTACCTCAAGGTACGTGGCTCAGCTTGAGGCTAAAATACCTAAATGTCAATGTTTGCATTTGAACTGCCTGCCTAAACTGCTCTTTCAGTCAGGGCAATTGGTGTCAATGACATCAGTAAAACCAAGGGACATGAGCACACACTGTCTACTATGGTGTGTGTTGAATCATTCTCCAGGCTTCTCTGACCATAATGATAAAGGCTGCAAGGAAAAACTGATCAACCAAAATTAAGACTTAGTTCAGTAATTAAGGTCTATTAATTTGATAAAAAAATAATTGAGCAATCCAGGAACTACACATTCAGGGTTAATATTAGCAACACAACCAATAAACCACAACAGGAGACACTTACACAAGGTTAATACACGACCACAGACTTTTAAACAGCATTCCATAACCAATACTCCAAATCTCAGTTTTGCAGCCACACCCCTTCTGAGTCCTATGAACCCTCCAGGCCAGGTGGGACACAAAACAGAACCCCCCTGGAAATGTGGATTCCCCTGTTTCACACCTCCTCTAATGGAGCAGCTGGAGGTCAGAGAGGATAACCCAGAACATCTCAGCTGACCCTGAACACCCACATCTAGGCAACTGAAGCCAAGGGACATGTTGTTCTGTTTTCTTCACACGTGCATCAGTGCCTGCATTGTCTGTGATCAGTCCTAAAGGCTGAATCCCATGATCCCATGAAAACATTAAGATTTCTTGTCTTGCTGCTTGTGTCTACAAGTTTTCTGCTCTTGAAGATGTCTGATAATTTTCTTCCCTTTATCTAGAGTTCCTCCTTCAGTGAAATGAAAAGATAGCTCTGCAGGCTCCATTCTGCAGTCCCTCTACCTCCTTTGCCATTAAGTACAATTTTCCTAAGAGCCAAGGAGGGAGTGATGGAGAGACAGGAGATCTATCCAAGAGTGCAGGATGCCTCTGAGTGCTGAGGCATGCCCTTTTTTGAGAAATTGTCAGCATGTGAATTGATTTCTATTTCAAGGAGATTAAAGTTGGCCAGCAATTAACCATTTGCAGGAATTACTGGCTGATCCCTGCAGTGTAATACACAGGGAAGATATTTTCACTGCCAAGCCTGCTGTTTCATTCAGTTTTGGGTAAGGAGTGCTGATTAGCTAGGCAGGGTCAGATCCTGGCATCAGTGCAGCCAGTCTTACCACAACCTGCCTGTTTCCCTTGGGATCCCTGTGTGAGGAAAAGCAGCAAATGGGAAAGGGGGTGTCACTAGGCTCTGCCAGGGTGAGACGGTGCAGCCCTGAGAGAAGGCAGCACATCCTGACCTCCCTAACCCAAAATTCAGTGTGTCCTTTGGGCATATTTTATAAAAGTATCCAGGTTGTGTGTTCTTCACATCTGGAAAATATCCCCTCTTTCTTCCCTTGGCTTTCATTCTCACTCTGCCTCAGAACCACCCATTTCCTCTGCATCTTTTCATCCGTACTTCTTCAGGAACATTTACTAAATTACTTGGTGATTAGTGGTTGTCACTCACAGTAGGAACATGCTCTCTGCAGCTCCCCATAGCTATGGCTGGCAGAAGAACACTGGTGGTTTCCCAGGAAAAGAAGGGAGTAAGGAAGACTCACTTAGATATGACCGCAAACTGGGAATTTGGCTGTGTTCAAGATTTACACTGAATGCTGTGTAATGGCTAAAGAAGCCTCTTTTCCCTTTTCCTTTTCAGAATGGTTTTGTTTCTATAATGATCCTAGTCAAAATTATCATTTAAATCTTTTTCAACTAAAAGAAAAGACTTTTTAATGACATGGAAGTTTTGATGGAACTGTTTCCATTTTTATTCCTTCTAAAAAAAGAAGCTAAAGCAAACTTTTTTAATTTGTGAACAGAAATTTAAATACATGACAAAGAAAAACATTTTCAATGACATTTTTCTTTCTTGTAATGTAAAAAAGATTTTATATATATATATATATGTATATACATATTTATATCTTCCCAAAGCTGCTCTCACAAAGAAATGCAGAAGAAGCTTTCAGAAACATTACAGCTAAATTTTCTTTTTCAAAGCTGGAATGGGGACAGATGATGATGATCCTTCTCTCTCAGGGCCCTCATCAGGAGAAGAAGGATGGCTGCAAAATTTACTGCATTAATCTATAAACTCCCTGTGGAACATGCCCTGTAACTTAGTGCTGGAGTTTTGCAGAAATTCAGGTATTCTGGCATGCACTGGTAGTGAATGGAAGAAGTAAATTAAGAAGAGCTATTTTAAGGAAATCTAAATCCACAAGGCAGTTCAAGGGCTGGGAGGGTGCAGTATCCAGCACTGGTGCTCACAACACCTGTAACTTGTCTGCTGCTGGCATTGCAGCAAAACCATGGATTTACCAGGAATTGGCCAGTCTGTCACTTCTTTCATCTCCCAAACATCCCTGACTCCATCCTTTTTCCTTCCCTCCTGCTCCCCCATCTCTTCTCCAGACCACCTCCCACAAACAACATTGCCTTTCCAGATACAGAGAGAGCTCACACTCTTGCCTCATAATCACAGCTCAAGAATTGCAATGACCTTTTCTGTACTCTTTATGAATGACTAGGTACTTTTAATGCTGCTGAAAATTGTGATTTCCCTGGCTCTTTAGTTTGAGAAGGATTTCTTTCCACTTCCCCTGGCTCCGTCTTCTCCAGTGCTTTAAAGTTTTAGGGGTTTTTTTCTGGTAAGACTTCATGTTTTTCTTGGTTTCATCTGACCCTTTTTTAATTGATCAGTCTCCTTTGCTTCCGTATTATATCTTCACCTGAGTGCTTTTGGAGGGTTTTTGGAACTACCTCTTCTCATTAAAAGGAACTGTGTGTTTCTGTCTGCATAGCTACCATATCCTCCTCCTCCAAATGTCATCCTTCCTGACTGTCCACAGATGTTACAGACTCACAGACATTAAGCCCATGAGCAACCACCAAATCCTGTTGTCTGACTTCCCATTAAGACCTCAGGGCATTCCATTTCATATGTTTAATTCACTACTCTGGTGAACCATGTTTTCTCTCCAGTAACACGTCTACATGCTGCAATCAAGATCCCTCTCATGTAATCCAGATGGATCCACCTCTCAAGGTCTTGGAGACACAGGAATTTCAGGAGCCGCCCCACCATTTTATCTGTGTTTTCTACAGTCTCCTCAAATTTTGAGCAGCTGTAACACCAAAAAGTGCACACACCTTCCAGCACTGCACTTTGCACCACATCCTGGATTTCAGTGTCTTGCACAGAGGACAAATGTCTTCCCTGTTCCTTCTCAGCACTCTCCTGGTTTTGCAGCTAAAGATTGGATTAGAAAACTTATAACCATGACATCTTTTGGAGTACAGGATGTGATGCACTTAAGCAGATTCTTCATTATAAATCTGACAACCTTGCCAGAATTGTTGCTTTACAGCATATAGTTTCAGCATGTTCCGTGTAAGTTTAATCTGCTTTCTGTGCTCCCAGATTCTGAACCCTTCTGTGATAAAACTCAGTTTGTTAGAGTAGGCCAGGTTAACAAGCAAACAAGATTGCTTTGATGACTGATTTACTCCATTAACACTTTTGCATGATTTAAGTATTTCTTGGTAGTTTTGTGATATTTTAATTACTCATTTGATAATTTAATTGATTAGCTGGCTGGATGCTCCTTGGCCTAAGACAGAAGAAAATTTGTCAAGCATGTGAGGTACAGGTGCATCTTCCTGCTCCTTCTGATAATAAAACAACATTGCTTATGGGACATTTATGTCTGTTTTGGGCCACAACTATCCATCTTCAAACCTCCTTCTGGAAACTAGCCCACCTCAGCTGTTGCTCTTCTTTCTGGCAGCCCTTCTTTGAAAACTCTTCATAATGTTCTTAGGGATGGATTTTTTTCTCTGGTGCCTTTATATACATTTATAATTTTCCTGCACCTCATTAACTTCCCATTTATATTGATTGCTAGCTACTTTCCTTTCTTTCCCTCCATTTATTATATATTGCTTTTTTATTTCCAGTTGCTGCCTTCCTTCCCTGCTGATCTAAGATGGCCTTTTGCCAGAGTTCTCAGCTTGACATCAGTCAGTCTGCTGAGATGCTGAGACTATTAGCCGCCATCCTGACCAATATTGTCTCCTTATTTCTTACTTTCTCCCTTTCCTCCTAGTCAGTCTGTCTGTCTCCAGCTACTGCCTCTTATTTAGACAGAAAGCTTTTTAGTCAGAGATTTCTGTCTTTGCACAGCATCTACCAGGGCCTGATCCACTGCAAGAACTCAAAAACCCCAAGCCATAAATGGATGTTCACAGGAGGAAAAGCACTAACTGCTTCAGAAGGTACCACCCTTCAGCTGCAACGCACCAAGTGACCATGCAACCATGCTGAGGTCATTTCAGCATGAGGAAAGCAGAGCAGCTGAAACCCCTGCTAAGGTGCTTTCAGCAACCCTGCTTCACTTTGCACTGAAAGGGATCAGGGCTGCTCACCCAGTCACTTGGCTTGCAACAGTCAAGCAGGGTGGTGAAGAATATTTTTATGGGCAATAATTTCGCAAAACATCTTCAAATATTGTGTGAGAAAATGATTGGCTGTACATAATATTGCTCCAGCACGGAACAAAGAATTGAACAGGACACTGGTCCCTTTGGGCCTGGCTTTCTTTTATTGCTTTTCCCATGAAGGAACTGATGGAAAGGAGGGTAGAAACACCTTCACACTCTGGTTGCCTTAGAAGCCACTCTGGTGACGTGAATACCTGTTTCCCTTTTTCTAAATAACACACTGCCTCATGTCGTGATCAGTGACTTTGACTAATGTAATTATTAAAGTCTCAAAAGTTGTACTTGTGTTTGTCAAAACAGATCAAAGTTATGCTTTTATTAGTCTCCATGCAAACAGTGTGGGTCTGATAATACATCAGTTACTACTTATTATTCAATTGGTGTGAAGGGAATGAAAGAAGAAAAAGATGGGGGGTTTTGTGTGTGTGTAATGCCATTTTTCAATTAGTTTGCTAGTGGTTTTGAGCATTAAACTGCATAAGTAAAAGATGGTGGATAGGACCCATCTGCCAGGAAATTGCTAGCATGTGGCCTTCTGTCTCTACCCTGCATTTGATCAGTGGTACAGAAGAGTGTGTTGATTAATTCATTCAAGTTCCTCTGGGATGCACAGCCAGCCCAAGAACATGCATCCTAATAAATAAAAACTCAATCACAGAATCACAGAATGGTTGGGGTTGGAAGGGACCTGTGAAGATCATCCAGTCAAACCCCTCTGCTCAAGCAGGGTCTCCTAGACCAGGTTGCACAGGATCATGTCCAGACAGGCTGGAATATGTCCAGAGAAGGGGACTCCAGAAGCTCTCTGGGCAGCCTGTTCCAATACTCTGCTACCCTCAAAGTAAAGAAGTTTTTCTTCATCTGGGAAAAGCAGTTCATGCAAATACTGAGTAATGCTACACTTGTGTGGAACAAACAAGAGAGTAAAGCTTCCCCTCCCTTTCTCCCTCCTCTCCCCTCATGAGCAGGGCTAGGATCTCATCTGAAAGAAAACCCACTCTAAGGCTCAGGAGGAGCCCTTCCCATACATATCACAGACCTCTCTGTGACTGAATGTCTAGATTCCACAGAGAAAACAGACCAAATTCTTGGCAGTTTTAAGCTCAACAGTGACAGGACACTTTCACCAAGACCCAGCCCATCAGCTCATCTGTTGTGACCTCTGTCTCTCCTTTTTTTGGGGGCCTACAGGCTCAGCTCTGCCTGCAGGGCACCTGCTGAGTGGAAGCAAATCCCAGGACACCCTCAGGCCATATCAGAGGCACAGTCGAGGCTGGACAAGAGAAGCAGAGCCAACCAGGAGACCCTACAGCATTTTGCACAGGGAGCTGAGGCTGAATGTGTGCATGCAACCCCCAGCTTAGGAAAATGACCTCCACTTGTTAAAGGTCCTATTTCTGGGATTTTCAAAAAAGGCTTTTTTTTTTTTTTTAAAGAAATTTTTGCCTCCTTTTGAAATGGAAAATGATAAATTGTTCCAGATGAACAAAGTCCATTTCAATCTCTAGCTTAAGATGGGTAAGTTAAGTCTTTTACTCTTTTTAGATTGGTTATAATTTTCAAAAACTTTTACACTTTCCCTTCCAGCCCTTATCCACATCTTCTGTATGCCTCCTGTTTCACTCCCGATCTCAAATCCCAGAGCCCTCTCCAGTTCATGTGGACCACTCAGCAGGAGCGGATAGGGCATCCCAATACCAGTCCACAGACCTTGCAGGCAGTCAGATATTTTGGGATTGCAACAAAGTGGATGGAGGTGAGCTTCAAGATGCCACCAAGTTGTCGGACTCAGGTAGAATGCTAACAGTGGAGATTAATGCACTGGAAATGGTAGCAGCTGTTGTGAACTCATGTGCTTCAGGCATCAGACAAGATATTAGCAGGTATTTGAATGCTCTATGATGTTCTTCTATTCTCCAATATGTTATCATGGCACAACGTGCACTTACAAGGTGACCAAGGTCAGACTCTTAAACCCTTTGAGTGAGCAGCTAGAGGATTGAATATATCACATTATTTACTCTCTAGAGTGCAGAGAATAGATATTTCCACTTGCCCAAGTACTGTTCTAAATAATCTTTCTCCTTTTGTGGCTGTTTGGGTAGCACATCACAGCTTGCTTCTCTAGACTCATCACAGCTTTCACAGCCCTGATGAGGCTTATGATTGCTTTAATACACCAGATCCTTGAGTAAACCCAGTGGTACTATCTGAGGCTTTCATTAGGGATGTTACAGCTAAAAATAGCAGGCATGCTCAAAACCCTTGGTGATCAACTGCATCCCCTCTACAATGAATAATCCTCTTGTTCTTATTTTTCTCAAAACATGCACAAAATGTGAGGAGGTTTTACAGCATTTTACTCTACTGGAAAATTTATAGCCTTTATCTTTCCTTTTGTCATGCTTAAACTTAGGGTAGCAATAGAAGTACTGAGCAACAGCAAGAGCTGAGCTAAGAACATCATCCTCTACAAAGAAAAATCATGGATTAAGTTGCTTTCAGTGAGAACTATTTATGATTCAGTCTGCAAATAAAAAAGAAATGAATAGTATCCCTTAGCAACCCTGACAAAATCCTTGCCTTATAGCAAGAAATAAACTGTTAAGTTTTATTATATACAATCACGTTAAGTCCTCAAATCAGAGATAATTTAAAGCTTGTGTGGTCAAGAATGGTGTCTTTGAGCCCTCCTTATAGCACCGTGGTTCAATTTAGCCATCTTTGCAAAATCAGCTTTCTCAAAACTTTCTCAGAATGTCACTCTGTATCATTGAAGAAAGAGCAAAATTCACCCAAGGTGACAGGAGTTCTCTGCAGCATCCCAGCTCCCTGAGCCCTTCCCTCCTCCTCCACTCCCCAGGTGCTTGAAGGAGCTACTCTTCTTCCCAAAGCAGCTCACCTTTCAGCATGAAAATTCAAGCATGGAAAAATCACCAGGTCTCTGATCCTTTCTCCTGCAAAGTCATTTCTGCTCCTGGGATATTCCAACCTGACACAGGTAACAGCAGAAAGAAAGGGGCGTGAATAGAAAATTACTATCCTTGTACATTTGTTTTGGCTTTCTCTAACATGCAGGTGGGTGTTTCAAAGGTGGGTAATTGGCACTGAAGAAGGCAGCATGGGAGCCAGTGGAATAGCCCTATAAATATATTTTGGCTGTCTGTGATCATTGTGAAATTGCTTTCTATCAGCACCTGCAAGACAACATGGATGGACAGAATGGAACAAATTAATTGGACTTAATTTTGATATTTAACAGGAAATCCTCATGAGTGGAATCTCAGAGAAAAATGTCAAAGTTTAATTGCTTTCTGCATTTTTGCACACACACAGACCTACACAGAAACAGCTGGCACAGATTGTCTTCACAGATTCAGGGCTCCAATGCTCTTCCTGTTTCTGGAAACCTTAACTGATCGTTTGTGGTCAGCCAAACCCTCCAGCAGAGCAAGCTCTCACAGCAGCATTGCAGGCAGCTGAAGAAATGCCCTGGTACCTTCTGGACACCCAAGAGCAGGGCTTTGTGGAGCTAAGCCAGAAGTTTATTTATAGGTGGAACTAAACCCAGAGGTTTAATGGTTTCTTCTTCATGCATGTGGCAGTTACCACGACATTTGTCTTTAACAAAGTATAGATTTTAGGTAAAAGCAAATGTAATAAAAAGATAAAATCCAAAGTAGATACAGCATTTTCCCACACTTTCTAAAATGGAAAATGAAGAGAGTTTGAACAGCTCCAGCAGTTGCTCTCGCTCTGCTCCCACCCAGCCAACAAGCTGCCAGACCAGGGAGCTCTATATAGCCCTGATGTGTCTGGAGACACTGCTTGTCAAATTAACCTCATCCTCAATTAACATACAAAATCATCAGGGATAGCAGAAGACTTTCTGTAGCAATGACCCAAGTGGTTTTATGAGTGTTTAGGAGGCACCAAGCTCACGCCTATAGTGCAGGACTGTTTGCTGCCAGTCCTGGCTGTTACTGTTCCCTGAACGCCTGTTTTTTACAGGATGTGAGGATGATGGGACATACAGACATCTGTGCTAACCTCACTGTGCTCCCTGTCTGAGTCCTGCCCTAATTAAATTTGGGAGCCTGCTAATTTCTCCGTGGACCAGTTTGCAGCACAGACAGCAAGTTCTCTGCTGAGATAATGAAACTGTTATAATCTGTAGGATATGTTTTCCTAGGCAGCAGAATTTATACCCAGGGTTAAAAAAAAGAGCTGAAAAAGCTTGAGTTTTTACCATTTTTCAGTCGAAGATGGTAACAGGTATTTTTGCAGCTCCCTGAGAATCCCCACCATGCCACTGGCAACCTGGTGAATCATAGTGCACTGCCACATCTCCAAAGCTCAAATATGTTGGAGTTTGCTGTAATTTGTAATATGCTGTACTACAGAGCCCTTTAGAAGTCGACATGATATATTTGTTATTAGTAGTCGGTGCTTTTGTTTTTCTCAGTGAGCAGAACAAGAAGCTGGCAATCCCACTGTGCTAAGATGGGGCTGGAGAATAACACGGCTCAGCCTCCATCCTCCCAGCCCTGTCTGCAGGGAGGACTAATGCTGTTCTCAGCATTCCTCTGACATTCACTGGGAGGTGCTGAGGGATGTATTATCTTTATTTATTGAGGCCCCATCATGACTTGGATCACTTCTTAACAAGGTCACCATAATCACATTGCAATCAGGCTGCCCTTTCCTTCCCAGTCCTGTAATTAGTGTTTGCCCTTGTAACTGGAAGATTAACCACATGACCTATTATTAACCTCTCTCCACCTATTATGATCTCTTTGGTGTTCCTTTTTAATGTAGATACTGTTGAAACAGGGGCTGTTCTAATTATATTGTATTAGCATGGGAGAGATTCTCAAACAAGTGGGAAATATGCTGATTATAGATTTAATGGTAACTGCAAGTATCAGAAAGTGTAACTATTGTATAATTAGAAACTCCAGTACAAAAACACTTGGCTCTCAGTCAGTACTCACTGCAAATCAACGTGGCTCCACAGGACAAACTGGTGTACATAGGTAGATACCTTGTCTGTCCCATGTGGACTCATTCCAGGCAGTCCAGTACTGGTGCTGACAGTCAAGTACCAGAGGCCCCCATATCCTCATCCTGGGTGGTTTTCAGCTCTCAGCAGGTGGATGTTAACCCCTGTATTGGAAGGCCTTCACACACTGCCCCAGTGCTTGTTCTGCATCTCTGCCAAGGCCTGGAGTTGTCCAGGAAACACCTGGTCTGGCCAAGGGCAAGATGCAAAATTAACAAAACGTAAGAGGAAAGACACTGATGTCTGCAATTGCATTATATTTATTACAATTACTACAGTTATCACAAATTTTTAATGGCTCTGAACTGAGATAGCAACTCAAAGCCTCCTGAGATTTCTTATCCTGTGAACCTAATTGAACAAATCCTGAATAACCATCACAGAGCACTAGTCACCGACTAGACTAGTCACTGACATTATTTTGAGACTAAAGATTCTGAGCCAGCAGGCCTTTCATACAACTGTGAGTAGTTCCTTGGTTTCAGGGCTAAAAGGGCTTGAAAGAGAAGTGACTGTACGAATGCTTTTGAGGCTAGTGCACCTCAAAAAAACATTTGATGTTTACTCATGGTTAAAAAAAGCAAAGTGAGTTGTATAAGTGTTATTCTGAATTATTCATCCAGTTTGGAGGGTTCAATGGGAATGTGCTCTCATACCTTTCTGAAAGCTGCTGAAATGCCAGTTACCCTCTCCAGTGACAAGGGATCTGCATCTGTACAGGTATGTCTTTCCTGATCCCTGTATCATGTCCATCAGATCTCCTAATTCCAGGTCACAGGTAAGAACAGTGCTTCTCCTCAGAAACACCCCATCCTTCCAGTTTTACTGAAATGGTTAGAAAAGAAGTGTGTGGATATGGAGTGCACACAGATGCATAAAGAGTCCCTGCTATCAACTGGGGGGTGGATGAGGAAGATGACAGCAGCACCTAACAGTTTATTACCAGCTTCTGTTGGTTAACACATAGCATTGCACAAAGTATTTCCTCCTCTTGGGTTAACAGCGATCTGATGCTGTTATTGCTCCTCCTCATTCATGGTTACACAATTAGATTGTACATGGGACACAAGAGGTCTAGTCCACGATTATGTCCGAACTGGCTGACTGAAAATGTCTCCTGGCTGGTGAGGATGCCATGGCTGCACCTGTGCTTGCTCTCACCTGAGACCCATCTGCAGACCCACCTGCCTTGCAGTTTGGATGCAGACTCTGATAAACCTGAGAGCAAACACACCTGACTGATTCTCTGCACTAGTCCTGCAAGTTGAGAAGGGTGTACAATTTCAGCCTGTAAAATTATTCAGGCGCAGCGGAGCTATTGGAGTTCTTTTCTGTGCCTCCAATTCAGCAGCGGACGAAGTGACTCATGTACGTGTCAGGGCCCATTCACTGGTTTTGTGTTTGCCCTGTGTCTATTTGCTGATCCATTCTAAGCTGGTCCAGAATTCAAATCCTACCCAACTCAGGGTGAGTCCTTCCTTTTGGACTGGGGCCCAGATAAGCACAGATGTTCAGGCTCATCCTCTGTGAACTCCTCATGAGCCGCAGAGGATCAGATGGCCAAGTCTCTCTCCACGTGACAGGACCCCAGTGCAGCCAGGGGATGTGGGGCACATGTGCAGAGGGAGAGGTGCTGTGGAGCTGTGGGCACCACCACCATGTCTCTCTGCCATGAAGGTCATCCCCAGATCTCTAGAGCTGTAATTCAACACCCACAGGCTCCCAGTGCTGCCAGTGGTCCTGGGCTTTAAAATTTGGCATATGATTCTGGGGGTAGCTGCAGCAGAAATTTCAATAAAGGCTGAGTATAATGATATCCTGCCCCAAAAATGCGAAATAAAATATGACAGTGACCAGCTCAGTGGGATGCCATCTTTTCACTTCTGTTAACACAAAGAAGTAAAAAATTTAAGCAGTATTTTAATCTAACAGCTTTCATAACAAGGCAAAAACCCTAAATGACTTTGCATTTGTTGACAAAATTATCCCTATAAAATGATCTCATAAATCCAACACTCTAAAAAATACTTGTAACACTTTATGTTTTATCTCTATTACAATTTGCTGTAATCACAAAAGAGAAAAAATTTAAAGCCATCTAAAACTTGCAAACAGGTGGAAAGGAGGATTTTTATGATTTATAGTGTAATCTCCTTTCCTCAGCTTTTTGGGATATCAAAAGTGATAGTTTAATCACACATCTATCCATGCCAGGAAATAAAGGAAAGACATATGTGAGACGAAGGGCGAATTAAATCCAAGCAGCAATTCTGTGTGGTCTGGCAATTGGAAGAAAATCATCCATGTTTGCAGTTAATTCAAATTCACTTACCATAGGATGCTTCTTAAAATATTTCATTTTCGACTTAATTTGGCTGCAGTGAGTCCGAACAGTACTAACTGATTCTCATTTTTCATCTGCACACAAATGTTTGAATGCCATCAATTTCCAATCTATCAGGCCAAGGAAAGACCTTCCACACAGACCTGACAGCACTGCTGAGATATCTTTGCTGTTAGAGTTCTGTTCTCTGGTGAAGTTCTGGTGGTGCCCTCCCAAATGTCTTTCAGGAAAAGCTGGAAGAACCACACTGCATTTTCATGTGAAGAAAAATGGTGGTCAGGTATTTTCCATGTCCAAAATCATGGGCTTCATGGGTTTCCCGTGTTGTTGGAGGAATAAAGTATCTGAGATTTACAAGTCAACACTGATGTAGTTTACCTGGGAATGTTGGTGTATCCCTCCAATTTCTCAAGACTGGCTCAGAAACCATAAGAGACTCATCCTGATGTCCAGTGGGCACAGAGCTGAGGATAGAAATACCTGCCTGGGGGCTGAAATAAGCAAAGACTCATTAACATTCAGAATCCATTTGATAGGGAGAAGCCACAACAAACTCCGAGATTAAGAAACCACTGAGGGTATAAGCCACGTGAAGGGTAAAAAAACCACTCCACGGGAAGTTTCTTAGGGTTTTTATTAACCCCACCTAGAGTGGCAAGACCCCCTAACTTGGGCATGAATCATGAGTACTTTCCTATCATCTGTGGCAGTGTGTTTTTCCATACTGCACACATCTAGCAGAACAGCAGATGATACCAGGCCTGAATGGGAGGGCAAAGTCTTCTGTTTCACAGTATGATGGCAGAAAGCACTGGGAGCTCTGCTGGTAGTAGAACATGGTGGTTTTTTGCAGGCTTATGGATGAGAATGCGGACAATTAGCAAACTTCCTAAAGTCCTAAGGGGATGTATTTTATTAATATGGAAGGACACGGTGGACTATAACTTTCCTAATCCCTGCCACAACACAAAGAGAAAGGAAGTGGAATAGGAGCACTCACACAAGGTTCCTCACAAAATACTGAACAAAACCTGTTTTAAAGCACTGCTCTATGATTCTGGACATATAGTCACAGTCCTGAGTATCTTTCAAATTAGTCATCTCTGTTCTTCAAGCCCATCTCTGCTTCCTATGCTTCCTATGCCATACTTCCTATGCTGCCCCCTACCTACAGCCTTTCCACTGCTGTCCCTTGGCAGCCACTTGCCCTGGCTCCTGCTGAGCATTGAGGCAAATGCTCGTTCTTGCCTCTTGCTCACCTCCACCAGTAGGACTCCCTGTGAATTCCCAGCATCAAACATCTCTACTCCCACCACCGATAAGCCATGAGCTGAGCTCCCTTTTCAACACCAAGCATTCACCACTTCCATTGGTCTTGGAGGATCAGAGCTACTGTGTTCCTGCTGCCTGCCATGCTCTGAGGTGATTTTTCCAAAGTTGTTCTGATTATTCACAAGCCACGTGCTCACATCTTTTGCATGCAGTGGTTTATTTCTTCTGCTTAATGGAAGCTGATGCTTTACATGGAGAAAGGCCTTTTTTATGTGAATCATGCAGAGTGTTCAAGACACAATTTGCCTGTGAGAAATCCTGGAGTTAATGTGACCTGACAACATAAAGTTTGGTTCTTCGTGCCTAGTTCCTAAAAATTTTGCAAACACGAGAGCTACAATTTATGACTAGCATTGGTGCAATCCAGTTTTTGGGGAAGAAATGTAATTTTTCTTATTTGCGTTGAAAACTCTAATTTATGTATTATCAAAGTAAGATCTTTCTTAGTTGGAAAAAGTTTGGTACCGCACAGAGAGAGTACTTTGCAGACCTATGGTACTATTTCAGTGACAAAGAAGGGAGTGACATGAGCAGGCTGTAATTTCCCTGCAGAACTTGTGTGGGAGTTCAGCTGCGTGAGTGCGTCTGTGTATGTGAGAAAGAGAAAGGGACAGGCAGAGAGAGGAAGAAACTTGCTGCATTATGTATTAATTTGAGTACAAGGCAGAATTTTCTCTCTTGGGGGCCCAGAATTAGGTCTTAATTTCCTATCAAGGTACTTACATAGAAGTACTACAAATGAATTTCCGGTGTGCAAAACTGCCCACTGCTTTAATTGTGGCCATATTAAAAAAGCCCCACCATTCACTTGCATGGTTTAGTCCACTTATGGTTCTGAATGGCTCAGGATAGTAGAAGCTTGTATTGTAATTGTTCACCCCAAATATGACCTAACTCCTTTGTTTATGACCCCTCCTTTTCACTGCTACCAGAAAACTTGCAGCACAGTACAAACAAACAAACAAAACCCCAAATAATCTCCAACCCCTCAACAGTTTAGAAGATATATTTGGTTTACTTGTTACCGAGCAAGAAGGGGAATCTTATGAGGGCATCAACTCCCTTAACATCTCAAGCCTGGCTCTCTCCCCATAGGGGACAGGGCAGTTCAGACTCAGTCACCACCTTCTCTTGATAACAGAGCTATTCCTGAGAAGTGCTGAGCACCATGTGGCAGTGTGCCAGAGAGGAAGCCTGCTGAGACCCTCTCTACTCACCTCTTCTGGTTGTCAAAACCTGGGGCAGCGAGAGAAAACCCACAGAGGAATGAGACACACTTCTGGTAGGTGACAGTGACTTACATTGACTTCTGACAGGACTGTGTTCAGCACTCAGTCTGATGGGCTCCTAAAACCCCAGTTGTAGGGGGGTTTGCAGAAGTGCTCTTCTGTGCCATAAGGAGCTGGCAAGGTTTCCAGAGTTGCCAGCATCTAGTGGGATCTGGCCCTGCAGGTGGGGCCTCAGAAATACTGCGAATTAAACACCTTTCATTAAAAAGCACACAGAAACTTCAGAAACTGAGGGATGGGGCTGTGGTTCTGCTGTTGCCAGCTGAGTTCTCCTGCTCTGGTCACAGCCCTCCCCCAGGGCATCTCTGGCTTTCACATGCCCCACAAGCAGCAGCTCATGCTCCAGCTCTCCTCTGTCTCCCCGACACACTGAGTGCTCCCAAACCCTTCCGCCAAGCCCCATTAAATTGTACAAGGGGCTTGACTTTTATGCAAATTGTCATAATTATATCCACAAGCTCTGAACTAAAAAAAAAAAAAAAATCCCTATACGAAGTTTTCAGCTTGACAGTTTCTCTTGAAATGACAGATCCTCCATGTGCCATGTATCTAACACCCCAGTTGTATCTCTGTACATCTCTGTCACCTCCTCTCAGGCTCACAAGACCCAGAGCCTGGTACTTTCACCGCTATCGTTTTGCCAACCCCCATCTCCTACTCTATCTCTACCACAGGGCCATGCTGATTATTTCTTTTATTCTGCTGCATGCTCAAACCCATTTGCTCTTTTTTCTCTTGCTCTTTCTATCTGGCAGCACCAGCTTCGACAAGTGCACTTAGATGTACACTTACAACAGTGTGTAGTACCCTGAAAGAAGATGATTTTCAGGGTCAAGGCCTCCTTCATCAAGACTGTTCTAAAATAGTCCAGTTTTTTTGAAGGAATGGGACACTCAAATGTTCCACCTCATAAGTGCTTCTACAGGGCAAATTAAGACAGCTTTGTGTCTTGCACCTTGAAGATGACAACAGTCTGTTACAGCTTAGTAGCTCCACTCCTGCTATTTTTGGAGAGGGGGAAACAAACTGGATCCAGAGAGGAGGAGTTTATTTATTCTCCAGAAGGGTACATTTGCTGTCATAGTCTGGATCACATACATCAAGCAGCCCAGGTCTATTCTAGTTCATCCACTCCGGAGCCACCCCAAAATATTGTGCCTACACATATCTGCACCTATTTGTGTCTGACTGTACACGCAGGAAAGAGTTAAGCCCTGCAGCATCTCAATACTAGTCTCCTTTACAAAGGAAAAGGTAGGGCAGAGTTATGTTGTTTGTCATGATCATGAAGGGAATCCACAGGCCAGAGACTGAAGGATTATCTCTAACCTGCTCCTTTAGGACTATCCCACTAGTCGGTTTCTTACAGCTTTTCCTAAGGATACTGAGCGTTTCATATCAACAAACGAAAATTTTCCATAGCATATTTTCTGCCTTTATGGTGATTGTTTGTTCACCACCTCTTGCCAATATTCCCTTTACCTTCTCTATTTTCTTCACTAGCATTACTTTTTACAAGGTGCCAGATGTTTCTTCACCCTTAAAAGTCCCTCAAATGCAATCAAGCCACAGCCCCAGATGACTTAAATTCTCAATTATTTTTCTGAAGTCCCTGTATAAAACAGTGCTGGGAGGGAAGATGGAGTGCTTCAGTTTTTTCAGGAACCAGTGTCAAAACAATCCTATCAGCCCATGGCGCTAAATACTTTAATTACTGTTTCTTAATTTCAAGAGACAAAACTTCAGCTGTAATAGCAGAAACATCCATCAGAAAAGGCATCATGGCCATATGATTAACAGCTGTCCTGACACAACTCTGAGTTCGACATATTTGCAGGACTCTATTATAAAAAGATAGTCAGAGGGAAATGAGTGAAGACAGAGAGAGGAATATTTAGTGCCTTCCCTGTTGCTGCAGGGCTGGAATGGAAATTGGGGACTCTTCCTGGCATGATAGCTCACACTGTTTATGGGATTATAGTGATGGATGTTCTGGATTAACCAGTATGATTCTTAGAATATTCTCAAAAATTTTGCCCCTAAAGCCACCATTTCAGCTCCTTTAATTACAGAAGCAGGTTGTGCAGACACAAGTCAGATATTTGCCAACCATCAGACCTGAGTGCTGTAAGTGATGACACAAAAGCAGAGCAAATTTTGTAGTAGAAGAATTTAGAAGACCTATACACATAGAAACAGATGTTTTTTACCACAAGTGTAATAATACTGGCTTTATTTTCCTCTGGAGAAGCTCTGTGCCCAGTCCTATATCCCTCTGCTACACAATTAGCTCTGGGCAAAACTATTCCAAGGGCTGAAGACAGACCCAACGCCTACTATGCTCTGTTTTTTTTCTGCTACATATAAATACTTCGGCAAAATTCAGGCTTAGTTGCACAGGGAGCCATTGGCCAAACTTTGATTCAGCTGTTGGTAATGCTGCTCCCTGCTACAAACAAGTGCTGCAGTTTTCCTAGCCAGTCACCCAACCTGAAATAACCTAAGGCATCACTGTCACAGAGAGGTCTAAGCATTTGTGCCCCTAAGAGAAGCCCTGGAAGCATTTCAAGAGGGACCTTCTGAAACTGAGACACTTGACATGAGTAATGACCTCCCAAGTTTAGAACACTGTGATCCCCATCCATCTGCCCTCCCTTAACGTAGCTGTGCCTCCATTTTTGAAGTCAAATGATTTAATTCCTAACATGAACACTGTCACATTTGGAGGGGAGCATTCCCCTTGCATCTCCATTGAAACATTTATTTTTTGAAACACGTGCCCAGTGGGTGGTGAAAAAGATGCCACCAATCTGTAACAGGGACAGTAACCCAAAATTAACATGGCAGTCCCTCAGCTCCATGACTGTGGTGAAGTCTGTGCAAAAAGAACAGGAATGAGAGCAAACTGGATTGCTGGCCTGGGACTTAGAGCATCAAAATTCAATTTTCTTCACGAAAATGAAGTTATCATCCCGTTGTACCTCACTGACATTTACAGCAAACCTTTTAATTGTTTGTAAGACATCCCTATACAACACTGATGGGAATGTTTCAGATTGCTATCAAAACTTTGGAAATTAATGTAATTCATTCCGATGCCATCCTGAGTGGGGAGCCGAACAATTATTCAATCCTCTTGATAAATTTCCAAGTAAAAAAAAAATAAATTAGTAATCATCAGTTATGGGCACGTATATGAGACCTAAGTGTTTAAGTCATTGCAGGAATTTGCAGTTAATATGCCTGGCTTGATTAAATGTGGAAAAGGCAGCCCTGACTGAACTCTCTGCAGCCCAGGAAGGGAACTGGAAGGATGTGAAAGATGGGAGTTTGTAATAATGTGAGCAAAATTCTACTCAAAGTCCTGTCCGAACAGAAACCTTCAAAAACTTACACAGTGCTGTAGCACAACACTGTTTAACACTGGGGAAGACTTCTGGGCCAGTGTTGTGAACCATTCTACTGGTGTAGCTGAATCTGAGGGGTGCTGGTGAAAAGGGCTCTTATGTGCTCTTGCTCATCTTTTCTCCTTGACCTGTGGGACCTATTTCACTCACACGACCCATGCAAACAGTTTTGGACCTCATAACTGGGCAATGATTTGTTGTCACAAGCAAAGCTTTAATAATCATTGCTTAGGATATAGAGGAGCAGGCCAGCAAGCCACCCCAGAGGCACATTTACCATGTAAGAAAGGAATGGGGCTCCTGGAAAGGAGTATCTTTGAAGGCTCTAAGTCTCAGCAAAGTATGGCCTTCATCCACAGGTGAGTGCAGCTCCCCAGCATCGTGGCTTGAGGTCTGTGGTGGTGCAGCCCTGGTAAGACCTCATTGCTCAGCACCAGGGGAGAAGCAGCAGCAGCTCCACAGGCAGAACTAAGGGCCATCACACAAAGGAAGGTGTTGGAGCAGACCCATGCACTGACATGTCTGGGGTCTGAGTGCACTGGAGAAGGAACAGCTGTGAAAACAGGAGGCCATTATCCCTACAGGGGAAAATGAGGCACTGATGTTAAATGCCTTTGCACCATCCTCACCACCCCTGAATCCCACAGTTCAGACCTGGATGGAGGTGCCTGTAGCCTGTGCCAGTGCTAGGGACCAAGCACAGCTCTACCTTCCAATCATTTCAGGAAAGATGTCTCTCTGGAAAACAAGCTGTCAATTTAACCAAACAGCCTTGCTGAAAGGAGACTGAGGGAGCTCCCTTTCTCTCTGTCATGTGGGAAATTAGACAGGATGATAAGAAAGATCACTTCAACCATTAAAAATCTGCAAAGCTCCAGCAGCCTAGGCACACATCTGAAGCCCAGGACCTTGCTTTCTCCCAGTAACTGACAGAGATAAGTTTGTGTTGATCATTTGTGGCTGTAAAAATCCTTTCTTTGCTGAAAGCTGGAAGCCTTTCCTGTCTTGCAGTTTCATTAGAGTTTAGAAATCAAATAACCAGCTCTGAAAGCCTCTGCTGGGACACACAGATTTGTGAGCTTCCCATTAACACAGGGCTGCCCTCTTTGCATCTCTGTTAAGTGGGGATTAGATGCGCCTTTTATTTTCTAAGAGTGACAAGATCTTTAGTCTCCGCAGGCTGTGGTTTCACACAGGTCCTCACACAGCCCTTGCCTCTCCTGTCACACTGACAGATCAGGATCAGCTTCCCAGGAGGATGGTCGGTGATGACCTTGAAAGATCCTAGCCTTGGGTGTGTTATCAGAGAGCTGGAAAAGTGAAACAAATGGAGGAGACTCGTAGCAGAGTACAAGCTTCCCTGCTCCAGGCTCAGTCTCACGCCCAATGAAGTGCACGGCAGCTCCTGACCGAATCCAGTGGGAAGAGGTGTTTTTTCCCAGTATCTGCAATGATCAATGAGGAACCAGCACAGAGCGCCCGCAGCTCCTGCTGCAGAGAGCAGAGCAGGCACCAGTGAATTGGATTGCCAAGAACAGTTGGCTTTTACATGGGCTTGTGCAAGGTCGTTCATCACCGCGGCAGACGCTAACTGCTTTCTGCAGCATGGAAAAGAAATTAAAAGTACGTAAAAAAGACCTTTTTGTTTAGCTGTAGGGCAAGTAATAGAACAAAAAATTTTAAAATAATAGCATATCACTGCAGCTAGAGACACATGTGGGTTCCTGCAGCTTAACACATGGCAGCGTTGTCACCTGAGCCGTGGTGACTGTGCTGATGGACAACTGCCAAGAGAAAAATGTGGTCCCAAAGTTAATTATTGTGAGTGATCTGTGGCACCCTGCTGCCACTGCCCCAGTGTCAAGCTCTTGGCTGAGCTCGAGAGCTGGCTGGAGAGAGCAGCTATCCTGGCCACAGGACACGATGGCACAGGCCACTGTCCCATTACCTGCCTCTGTCATCAGCTTGGCCTTGGAGAGGTAAAGCTGCTTTCCAGGACAGTCTTCTAGTAGATTTGAAGGGGTTTTTTAAGCTCAGTACAGTAAATACTGCCATTCCTGGAATATTAAAATTCTTTTTCAGTGTTGAGGTATTGCAGAGGGTGGTTATATACTGAATAGGACCACAACATGCTCACTGCTGCACAGTAAAAAGACAGAACTAGAAGCAGTCCCTACCTACTATGACTGATTCCTACCATCAGAATGCTGCTTAACTGATTTCCTCCGTAAGGTAACCAAGCATTACATGAGGTCAACAACTGCAGAGAGGAAGGTGAGCTCAAAACAAGCAATGGAGACAAACCCATCACCAAGTGCTTTCTTTGGCCAAGATGCACCTGCACGCTCAGCAGCAGGTCCCTGGTGTCACCTCTGCAAGTGTCATGGCTGTTTGGAAAATTAAAAATGCCCATGCCACCAATTCCAGTCAGAGAGAACTTTGCTGGACTGGCACTGACCTTCTCCAGCTTTTCTCTTACAAGGAGTGAGCAGTACAAGCCAGTTTCTCTTCACATTCATGTGCTGTTTTCTCTTTTTTTTAAAATTAAAGGTATTAAAATATGACCAGATCCATATAGCTGGCTGCAGCCACTAGGAAAGGAGGAGCTGGCTGGAAAGCTGCTTCTCTGTGGGGTGGTCTGTGCCCACATGGCATCCTCATATGTGCACCAAGGGGGGTCCGTCCCCAGCAGACAGCACAGACCCACAGTAGTTATTTTCCACATTGTAACAAGGATACAAATAAAAATGTCCTTGTTGACATACAGCTGTGCTGTAACTGATCTTAAGGCTGAACTTCTTCCATTTAAAAGCCATGTAACTGAAAGCTTTTCTATCAAAATTGTTACTGAAGTTACCTCACCTGGCACATCGTATATGTGTGCGTTTTTAATGTGTGTGTGTGGGCATAAAAAAAAAACCCATAAGACAGCACATAACCAGGATTTTCAAATATCTCTCCACTCCATAAATCTATTTATTGCAGAGCAGGAGAAGGAGAGGATCTTCAACTCATCATGGCACATCTGAGCTAACTCCAACCCTCTGCTGCAATCACCCACAGCTGAGCATGGGCTCATGACTGATTTATTTCCCCACCTTTCTGGGCAGCTCGTCAACAGTGACTTCTCTCTCCTGCATGGATCCATTGCCAGGTTTTTGAGCTGAGCTTGTCTGTGTTCACCTGAATGGCAGTCACAGCAGTAACCACCTTGTAGAACCTCTCCTTTCTTAGCCAAGTGACAGCCTGCTAAATTTACCAAAATAAATAGCATTTGTACATAATATGCACATCTATGCATGAAACAGGTTGTCTGGGGAATGCAGGCTTTCGAGTTTATCAGCGAGTCGAGCCATGACTCAGGGAGCACGTACAGACCTTGCAAAATTATGTATCCTGTAAGCACACCAAAGTGGCCAGAAAAGGGAAAAACAGCTGTTCATGTTTTTCTCTCTCCTCCTCTCACTTTGGGACTGAGCCTATAAAATAATAATATGCCTTTCTAGTATTATCATTTGTCTTTGATTTTCTGTAGAGAATTGCATAACAGCAACAGCCCTATTAGCATTCAGTACTCGGTTCTTTGCTTTGTGCTTTCTCCCTTATTCCTTTTGCTTAATAAAATAATGAATTTTGCATTTGATAGATGTCTGACAGCTCGGGAGACTGGGCTGTCCTCTGTTTAGCCATTGGATAGGAAAACATGGAACTCGCCTATGTGACAGTCTCTCTGCAATATGCCAGCTCTGTCCATGCATAAGGGAGGATTTCAGCAAATTCAAATCACACTAAGCCAGTGATGCTGATGAGAACCTAATAGAGCAAGAGGGACTGAAAGCTGTCACTACCAGGGGACAATTAGTTACCAGATAGTCACATTTGCAGTTCCTAGAATGTGCATAGGTTGAAAAGTGCTGTGTGCAAGGGCTGCTTTTCAGGCATGTGTTGGCTCAGCGCGTTGTATAAGGGAATAGTTGCAATATATCTCTGTAAAAGTAAACAATATTTCCTCACCTACATTTCTGATAATCTCCCTTTTATTCCCTGCATACAAGAAAACCCCTTGGGGTCTGGAAGGTGACTGTCCAGAAGGAAAGCATGGATCCCCTCCCCAGAGTAGAGAAGGAGGAACTGCTGCAGTGCCTCAATGTGCTCTGGTGCCACAGGGCCATCAGCTAAGTGGATAAAGCTGGGCAGCAGGAGCCACAGGAGCAAAAGACACCTTAGTCCTTGCTTGCCTCCCTGTCCCTAATTCACTGTGGTGGTGTGCAGCTCAGATGAGATGACCTGGCTGCATCCAGGCTGCAGCTCAGTGGTGCAGGCGGATGATCCTCAGCAAACTCAATACTGCTGTCCAGAGCAGCAGCTGCAGCAGAAATCATCAGCAGCTTCATTTAATCTGGTTACACAATTGTAAATGTCACTGCTGGGTCAGAATCACTGATTTGTGCCACTCCCTTCTCCTTCGGGTAACATTATGGAATAAAATTTTTGTGTTTGTATGGCTGAGGCATAAAACAAACAAACAAACAAAACACACACACACACAAAAACAAAAAAACCGAAGAAGGCCAATTCTCACCTCTTTTCAAGGTAATGGTGAAGTTTATTGAACTTTCTGACGCAGCCACTAGATGCCCCTGTTCTCTGATGACTGCTCCAGAGTGGGGTATGTGACAGGGTACAGCAGCCACCAGGGTCAGAACTCGGGGCTCAGACTATACAGGAATCCTGATTGTTCAGCCTCCTCCTCCTCCCTAATGACCTTCTAGTTAGTTGAGACTGTAGTTCTGCACGTGGAATTAGGAGAGGCGGCACTGGTCAGTAACAGGAATGGTGTTGTCCGCCTTCCTTTTCCACTCTGT
Organism: Platyrinchus mystaceus; assembly: GCA_035041135.1. Classification (NCBI taxonomy): domain Eukaryota; kingdom Metazoa; phylum Chordata; class Aves; order Passeriformes; family Tyrannidae; genus Platyrinchus; species Platyrinchus mystaceus. The sequence continues at coordinate 56,691,161 of JAWWLV010000179.1, forward strand.
TTTTGTGGTGGCTCTGGAGGAGGTGACACAAAGCTCAGTGACCGGGCACCTGGGCATGGCCGCCTGTACCTGCACACCCGGTCCCTGTGACCACACATTGCAGGGTCCAACTCCTGCAGCAAGCACTCTCAGCCCACCCTGTTCCCAGTGATGAATCAATCCATATCAGAAGCTGTTAACCCAAGCAGAAACATTTCCCGAATTAATCCTGAAGTGTGTCCTTATTAATGTTTTGTACGGGTCCTGTAAGGAGTCTGATGCCATTCAAATGGGAATCTAACACTTGGTCAGTGTGAGAAAGCTTTTGTGGCTGCTGAAATAGTGGTGCATGCAGAAGATAAATGCTTGCACCACATCTTTCCAGCCCCGCAGAAGGTAGATAGCCATAGAAAATCACAACATTTGCTATTTCTGAAGTGATACCTCCCCCCAAATGGTGACTTGCCTTGACTTAGGCAAGGATTTATTTGAGGTTCTCTTAATTCAAGGTGAGCAAGGTTCCTGCTTCAATGATTCACTGGCCAGGCTTTGTGGGACTTGCACCAGCAAAGTCCACTTACCAAAGTCCATACCCTAAGGTATGTGTGTGATAAATATTGCAGTCAGATACTCAATTCAAAACTCCTCTAAGATACAGAGCAGTGATTTATGGATTTGGTGCAAAAAGACCTTGTTTTTGTCTGGGCACTCAGTCTCACACAGGAAATATTAGCGATCTCCTTGCCTGAGTTTTTTTCTTAACAAGCTGAGTAAAGTGCTGGGAAACCTTCAGAAAAGAATAAAGAATGGGCTCTCCGGATGAGAACACCTATAAAGGGCTTGTGCTGCCTAATTCTTCCTGTTTTCAGGAGTAAGGTGCCTAATTAGCACTACTGAATGTGGGCTCAGAGCTCTGAGTCATCTGAGAAGTATTTTCAGTTGTCACTGCTAGAGAAGCTAAGAGCAGCTCAGAGGAAGAAGCCCTAGAAATTTCTAGTGACCTAGTATCACAAAAACTACTAGGATCCAAAATACCTCTGCAGTTGTTTTGAAACTAGTAGTTACTCAATCTGTCACCCCCTCCAAACTAAAAGGTTCCTTGTTTTTCCCTCCAGAAGCTCTGGATTTGGGTGTAAACCTCATGACACCACTGCTTTCAGCATCCTACTGCTCGTAACTATTTAGTGAGGTTTAATCCACAGGTTTTTGGTTATTAGACATGAAAGGCTGGTAACCAGCCTTATGATGGTGCAGGTTTACAGAGTTGCATCACACAGCATGTAGCACAGGCAGCCTTGAGGCTGTTCTTCACACTGTGCAGGCCAAGCCACTTCTCTAGAAGCCACACATCGTTTGCCTTTTTTTTTTAATAAATAATAATAAAAAAAGGTCTCAAATGTACAATAACAAATGAAGCCTGGATTAAATGATATCTCTCTCCTCTCAGTGATTTCCTTGTGTTTTCCCTTGGGCCTGTGCTGCTCTATAGGATTATGGCATTCCAGAGTCATTGGCATAATGATAACATGACTAAGAAATATGGAGACGCCCCTCTCCACGCTAATCTGTGCCAAGAGAATACTGAAGGCAGTAGATAAAGGAGTCACTAGTACTGAGCTACATTTTGCTTCTAAGAATTGCCTCCCAGAGGCTGTAGCCATTTTGCAACCTTTTTAATTTTCAGAGAAAATGCCTCCTGTGCCATAATTAAGAGTTTAATGTGCCACAGGGTCCTGTTTATCATGATAACTTATTTTGCAAAAGAACAGATAGATAGACTCTTTGTAGGTCCTTTGAATATCTTTCAGCCAGTCCATTAGATGGGGCTGTGATACTGGGGATTTTAATCACTGATATTTATTATTCAGTTATTATTCATTTATTTTAATGAAGAAGCTGCATATTTCCTTTGTTTCACAGGCAGCAAGATCTGTGAGGGATTTCAAAGCATGGAATAGTTTGGTTATCCTTGGTGTAGGCTAACTACATCCACAAGTTTGTAGGGTGAACATCAGGCCTAACTTTCTCTTCTCGTAGCATCTCACAGAAGTCACATGCATCTAAGGCAAAGACACCTGTAAATGTGACATATGGGAAGCAGCCTTTTATCTTGTGTGATGATTAATTGCATGTTCCCACCTGGAATATAGCTTGAGACCTCTATGCAGTTCTTAATAGGAAAAAATGGTCTGTGTATTTGTCTTAACAACTGTGAGTTGAGGGTCCTGGAAGTGGACAATGGCATCAGTGTACCATCCAATTAATAGAGCACATGAGATTTTATGGCAAGAAGTCAGATTGCTTGAGTGCCTCCTTGGTGCAAGATGATGCAAAGGGCAAAAGTAACTTTCCTGCAAACTGCTTTGCCTCAACCAAGAGCAAATGCTATAAGAATGCTGAGCAGCCCGAGATAAGAGTTATCACATACACTATGTATGTGTGTGAATGTATTTTAATGTATAGTGATGGTTTGTGTGACAGAAACAATACCTGAAAATCATGTTGTCTCATGACCTGCTTCCTTGCTGTTCCACTTTGGTACCAGGAGGCAGCCTGATTTCCAGCTGACTTCTCTCCAAACCCCACTGTTGGCCAAATGCTGGCAGAGGAACTATATGCCCTTGTTTGTTTCCTTTTCACTCCACTGAGGAGGACACATGGAAATGGAAAGCCAGTCAGATGCAGACCGATGTGAGCAGGGAAGGGGTGCCTGTGATATGTGAGCCCTTAGGAATCAGTACAAAGAGAAGATATTAGAATGTCAATTGCAAATAGTCTGGGCCTCAGCATTTTGCTGAGATGAGCAGCTGTGGTGCCAACAGGATCCACGGCAGAGGATCACAGTGTACAAGTTGGTTTCCTGAACTGAGGAAAGAGCACAGGAGTAGACAATTCCCTCTTTTTATTGTAAGCTCTCTTTCAAGTACAGGAAGGCCTCAATCAGGTTTCCCCAGAGTCTTCTCCAGACTAAGCGACCCCAGCTGACTGAGCCTGTGTTTGCAGGAGAGGTGCTCCAGCCCTCTGATCATTTTCATGGCCTCCTCTGGACCCCCTCCAACAGGTCCACATCTTCCTTGTCCTAAGGGCCCCAGATCTGGGTGCGATACTCCAGGTAGGGCCTCATGAGGGCAGAGTAAGAGGGGAAGAATCATCTCCCTCAACCTGCTGTCCATGTTTCTTTTGATGCAGCCCAGGATAGGATTGGCTTTCTGAGATGTGAGTGCACACTGTTGCCATGTCCAGCTTTTCATCCACGAGAACCCCCAAGTCCTTCTCTGTACCACACACCCAGGGGTGTCACAGAGGCCCCAAGAGCACCGCCACAAGCCCAGAGATCAGCACCAACCTCACAGGAGATTTCAAGGAGTGAGGACATCCCTGGGTCCTGTCACCCAGTTTTGTGCCTGACAAGGGTTTCGGGGGAGCCCTAGACTGCTTTCTGAAGGGAACCCCTGAAGGGCTGTTCCAGAGCAGTGGGTCTGCATTTTGTGGGCATCGGGCCTTTGGTTTCCCAAGGCCATTACGAGTCGCTGAGCTGGGATGGGGATGAAGGGCGGGGCTGAACTGGCTGTGATGTGTCTGGTGCCCGTGACATCACAAGGGATGTGTCACAATGGGGGCAGGTGTAAATGCCACCAGCAGGCAATGCTCCCCAGTTTAGCCTGGACCAGGAGTGACTGCACACACTGGGAAGACACTGCACTGGACAAAGGCCAGAGTGGAAACGCTGCATCCGAGGGAGTGGTTCTGCCCCTGCATCCAGGGCTCAGCCCCCCACAGGAGCACCTTGGGCAGGGCACAGGGCCACTACCGAGACTATGTGCAGGCCTTGCTGCCTGCCACCTGCTTAGCACCCTCTCCTTCCTGCCCCAAACTCTCTGTGACTCCCATCCCTGCTTCTCCACCATGGCTGCCATGATATTCTTTGGCATTGTGAAAAACATCCTCCAGTTCCCACAAATGGTCGATGATCCACTGGATGAAGACACCTGTGACCGCATGCAGCAGCGTGCGGAGTACCTGGACCAACAGATGAGGCAGCTGCTGCAGGAGCTGGAACACGGGACCATGGAGCAGAGTGGAGGGGCCTGGGGAGCCCTGCTCTGGGCTGTCCTGGGCCTGGTCTTGGGACTCTTCTGGCAGCTCAGGAAAAGGAGCAATGAGGTGGACATCCATGGCAAAGAAGGGAGCAGATGCAAGGAGAGAGAAGAAAGTGAAGGAGGAGATCGTGCTGAGAGGGATCTGGCCAAAAACCTGCTTGCTCCCCCACCCTCTATCCCCACCCTCACACTGCCCACTCCCATCCCCACTGCCCTAACCCCCTTTACCCCGCAGGTGAAATGTGAGGGAAATGGAAAGTGAAGCGCCGTAGGCTGAGATAAGGATACTTTAATAGTTGAAATTGAAAGTAAAGCTCTGTAGGTTGAGAGAAGAATAGTTTAATAGTTGAAATATAGTAAAGCCCTGTAGGTTCAGAAAAGAATAGTTTGAGAGTTGAAATCGAAAGTAAAACCCCCTCGGTTGAGAAAAGAATAGTTTAGTAGTTGAAATTGAAAGTAAAACCCCATAGGTTGAGAAAAGCATAGTTTAATAATTGAAATCAAAAGTAAAACCTTGTGGGTTGAGAAAAGAATAGTTCGAGAGTTGAAATACAGTAAAACCCCATAGGTTGAGACAATAATATTTTAAGAGTTGAAACAAAGTAGAATATAATTTTATATAATAATAAAGATCATAAAAGCAAAAAAAAAGATCAAAGTAAGTGATGCACAATACAATTGATGGCCACACGCTGAGTGATTCCAGACACTTTCCCAAACTCCAATCAGTTCCCCTTCAGGTACATCCCCCAGTTTATATACTGCGCATGACAATCTATGGTATATCCTTTGGCCAGTTTGGATCACCTGTTCCAGCTATGCTCCCTCCCAGCTGTTTTTTTCCTAGTTTTTTTACCTCCTCACTGGAGAGCATGAGACACAAAAAAGTCCATGATTAATGATAAATTTGACTTTGCAACAACCAAACCATCAGTGTGTTACCAACATTATTTTCATACTGAATCCAAAACACAGCACTGTGCCACTGAGAAGAAGTTATCCCAGCCTAAATCAGAACAATATTCACCCCTTATTCCATACCATTTACGTCATACCAAGTCTCACACTTCCTATACCATCTTCCCTATTTATTTCATAGGTATACATAATCATTCCCTTGTCTATGGAACACCTCTGTCAAACATCCATAAAATGCTCCCAGAAATGTCTGTTGAATTCATTTAGTCCATGACTTTGGCCTCCATCCCTGCTTGACAGTCTTTCAAGTAGGAAAAATGGTGTGAGGTGTTGGACTTTTGGTTTCCATGTCCGATGCTTTCCCACAAGACAGCAAGATCCATCAGTAAGCAAGGCATATTTCTTCTCACTTACTGGTAATTTATTATATAGTGAGCCCTCTTCTGCACATGGTACCTCCTGCTTTGTCCCATTGCAAAATCTTTGCCTTCTGGCCAGTCTGTGATCACTTCTAAGACTCCTGGACAACTCCCATCCAAGCTAATTGTGTGATCAGTGTGACCCACTGTACTCCATGCACCATCTGTTGCATGATGTGTAGAGGAGACACTCTCTTTGAACATCTAGCCCAACACAGGTAATGGAGGTGCCAGGAGGAGCTTTGCTTCAGTACCAACCACTTCCAAAGCAGCTCAACCCTCTTTTTGAGCTACCAGTATCTCTTTCGCAGTTGGAGTATAGAGGGTTTCAGAATCTCTGTATCTCCAACTCCAAAAACCTAGAGGTTGACCTCAAATCTCCTCCAGTGCTTCTGCCAGAGGCACCAGGTATGGCCATTCTCCCCAGGTGCAGTATAGAGCACATTTTTCACATCTTGCCCTGTTTGGACTGGCCCAAAGGCTACTGCATGAACTGTGACCTGCTTGATTTGTTCAAAAGGCAACTGTGAGTAGCTGAGTCAGGGTGGGGAAGAAGGGCGGGGCTGGCCTGGCTGTGATGTGCCTGGTGCCTGTGACATCACATGGGAAGTGTCACAATGGGGGCAGGTGCAAAGGGCACCAGCAGACAACACTGTTGCAGTACAGCCTGGACCATCGATGAGTGCTCATGTGGCAGGAGACTGCGCTGGATGAGGACCAGAGCAGAAACGTGGGCACTGGAGGCAGTAGTTCTCCCACACCCTCAGGGCCCAGCCCGCTACGAGCACACCTTGGGCAGGGCACGGTGCCATCACTGTGACTGGGCACAGGACTTGTTGCCTGCCAGCTGTCTAGCCCCCTCTCCTTTCTGCCCTTAGATCCCTCTGTCTCCTGTCACAGCTCCCCTCACATCCAGTTCCCTCTCTCCTTCCCTCATTCCTTCTGCTCAACCCCTTCTTTTTTTTCTCCTGAAGAGGAGGCCATGACCTTCAGAAGACTATTCCTCATCCTTCTTTTGAAATGCATCCTTGAGTACCCCCAGATAGTTAGTGATGGACTGGATGAAGAGACACACGACCGCATGCAGAAGCGTGCAAAGTACCTGGACCAAGAGATGACTCAGCTGCTGCAAGAGCTGGAACATGGGACCCTAAAACAGATTGTCATGGCCTGGGGAGCCCTGCTCTGGGCTGCCTTGCTTCAGTGGCAGTTCTGGGCCCTTGCTGGAGTCCAGGTCTTGTTCTTGGGCCTCTGCTGGAAGCTCAGGAAAAGGTGCCATGAGGAGGACAGCAGCGACGAAGAAGAGAGCAGCTACACAGAGAGTGAAGAAAGTGAGGGAGAAGATCCTTCTGAGAGGGATCTGGCCAGGATCTATGAAAGGCGCATCCAGTGGTCAGTGCATAAGCTGGCCCACAGGAGACGGGTGGTGGAGGAGCTGGTGCGTGACCTTCTCCATGTCTCCCGTGAGTGCTTTTCGAACAGCTTCTTCCCAGTGCTGCAAACAGCCATTGGAGTGGGCAGTGCCTGTGAAGGTTGGAGTCCCCAGGAGGAGAAGGATGTTGTCTACTGCGTGCTTGTGCCCTTGAAGCCACCCTGTGGGCACACCTTCCACCTGGAACTGGACACCGCAGGGGAGATACCGCAGAAGGGCATGTGTGTCTGTGTGGAGCTGGTGTGCACCTGCACCGGGGAGCAGCTGGGCAGCAACACACTGTGCTTCCTCCACCACTGCAAGGAGGAGCTCATGAGAAATCAAGAGCCCAGCCTCCTACAAACTCTCTGCACTGGCCCCTACCTTGATGTGCAGAAAATTGCCCTCTGGTTCCAGAAGTTTGTGACCTCAGCCTGGGAGGAGTTGCTTCAGTCACATCACTACAAGATGAAGGTGCTGCCCTCCACCCGCTCCTGCAAGCTGAAGCTGAAGAAAGCCCGCAGGAAACCCCTCTTAATTGAGATAATATTTGGCGTGCAACAAGGGGACTCGGACATCTTCCTGAGTAGCCAGACTACAGAGGCCCTTGTCCCCCCAAGCACCACATGGCTAGAGACCTACGCTGTGGCAGAGGCAATGTTCTTCCAGCACATCTCCAGGCAGGCCCCACGCCACAGCTGCTACCTCAAATGCCTGCAGCTCTGTGCTCGCATTCTTGTAGGCACAGGCTTTTCTCCTTATACTTTGAAGACTGTGGTCATGCACCTCTTGACCCTCATCCCCCTGGCAGGCTGGTGCCGCAGGGATTTCCTGCTGCGGCTGGATGATGTCATGCAGTACCTGAGATGTTGTGTGGAGGAGAAACGCCTCAATCACTTCTTCTTTGGCAACGAGGACATGCCCGAGGAGATCAGCTTGCCCACAGCCTTCCAAACGGCCCAGCCCATCAACCTCTTCCAGAACCTGGTGGAGGACCCAGATGCCCACGCTAAGGCACTGTGTGAGGCCAATGACCTGAAAGATCAGCTCAGAAGACGACTCTTCTACGGGATCTGACACATAGCATTGTAAAATCATTAAGTTTCTAGGAAAAGACCCCCCAGATCATCTAGTCTAACCTTTGACCTTCTGGGAGCTTTACTTGGTATAAAGTTTACAATAAATGGTGTGTTTGAACAAACACTGCGTCTCTGAATGTTCGTGCATCACCTTGGCAGGGAAGGCGGCTGCTCAGCTGAGTATTTGACAGAAAAGCTAATGTGGTGGGCTTTGGTTTCTCTGATTCTGTACCTATGGCTTCCCCACCTGTCCATGCTCCTGTGCTGGGGTAATGGGAATATTTGGATACCCTTCACAGCTGTGCTCACTGCCAAGGGGCATTTAACAGTGCTGCCCTCCAGCTACTCCTGCAAATCCAAGCTGACCCAATGCAAGGAAGACCTCATGGCTGAGATGATACTTGGGGAGCTGCGAGGTGACTTGTATATCTTTTTGAGCAGCCAGCCTACAGAGGCCCTCTTTACCCCAAGCACAACGTGGTAGGAGACCTATACTGTGGTGGAGAAAAAGTTCTTCAGGACACATCACCAGACGGATCCCACATGACTGCTGGCACTGCAGCTCCTCACCTGCACCCTGGTGGGCACAGGCTTTTCCCCCTATGCTTTGAAGACCATTTAGATGCACCTGCTGAACACCATATCCCTGTCAGACTGGCACAGGAGGGATTTCCTGCTGTGGCTGAGTGATATCATGGAGTACCTGCACTGCTGCCTGGAGGAGAAACACCTTGGCCACTTTGTTGTGGACAGCAAAAGTGTTCCTAAAGATATCAGCTTGCCCCCAGACTTCCAAATGTTTGAATCACTCAACCTCTTCCAGCACTTGGCATAGGATTTGGCTGCTCACACCAATGCACTGTGTGAGTACCTTGATCTGCAGTATCAACTTGGAAGAATTCTGCTCTACGGCTGTCGAAAGAGGCCTTCACACAGAGAGTTGTGCTTATAGGGCTCACAGTTGAGGGCAGCAGGGAAAAAAAGAGAATGTGGGACACAGAAAGGTGAGTGCAGACACTGCACAGCATTTTCCTCTCAACAGTCTTCTCAGCACGGCAGGCAGTGATATCTGTGGTGGCTATAAAGACAGCTTTCATCCTCCTTTCCCTTCACACTGTCACACCCATGGTGGCCATTTCAGATGGGCCCCAAAATTCTTGCTGGCAGAACTAGCTGGCCAGGCACCAAGCAAGAGGCACAGCTAATATGCATCCATGTGTTCACTGGGGTCTGGATGGAGAATCTACCAATCCTAGACACTCCCTGGGGAGCAGCTGCCACAGAACAGGACATGCTGGACACGAAGAACAAGCTGCTCAGTCGACAGTGGGAATTACCACAGCACCTTTTCTCCACAGCAAAAGCACACTCCAAGGAGCATGACCAGGAAATACTCTAGCTTCATACAGGCCTCAGACTAATTACTCTTGGTTTTTTATGTTGGTACCAACAAAGTCACAATGAGAAGGTCAAGGATGGTCAAAATAGACTTCAGGGCCTCAGGGAGATGGGTAAAGGGATCAAGAGAGCAGGCAGTATTCTCCTCTGTCTTCCCAGTTGTAAGGAATGGCATATAAATAGGAAGATGCAGCATATGAATACCTGGTTTCAGGGCTAGCATCACTGTCAGCATTTATTTGGGGTTTTTTTTAATCATGGGGTGGTCTACGTTGGCCTTCTGGGGCCTGACAAAATGCACTGTTCTCAAGGGAGAGAAAGTATTTTTCCTCTTGAATAATCAGGCCTCACTGCTAGGGCTTTAACCTAGGTTTGAAGGAGGAAAGGGTAAATCAGGCTTATTAGTGATAAACCGTGAAATGGCATGACAATGTTTGAGGGGCGGTGTGCTAGCGAGAACTTTCCTTGTGCTCCAGGATGTACTGAGTAGATTGAAGCGCCTTTGCAGTGTTTGTACACTCAAGAGCACAGTGTGAGGAAGTGACAGGAAGACCTTTTTTTCCTGAGTTACATCCACAGCTCCCTGTTCAGCTGAGTTGGTCTTCTTTCCTGCCAACTTGTTTTTTGGCACGTGGTGATAGCCTGCTCCTGTACCTTCAAGATTTCCTTCTTGAAGAATCTCCAGCCTTCCTGGACCCTCTGCCCTTTGGGGCTGCTTCCCAAGGGACTCTGTGAATCAGTCTCCTAAACATGCTAAAGTCTGCCCTCTGGAAGTCCAAGGTGGCAGCTCTGCTGCCTCCTGTCCTTATTTCTCCAAGACTCTATAATTTTATTATTCTTACGCCCAAGATTTAATGTCAAGATATGATGCTACCTTGTGACAGATAAGGCAAATCAGGCTTCCTTATTTCTACAAGCACAAAAAAAAATAAAGACTTTAGACCTGTGTGAAACAAATATGTATATCCTAGCTAAGCAAGACAAAGTTACCCTTAAGCGACAGCACAAAAGTTCAGTGAGATAATCACATTAGCATTACTGAGCTAGCCATGCATGTGAAGCACAATACAGCTCCTATTTCCTATTTGTCTGCATTATGGATCTAAAATATTCATATTTTATTGTCCTGTGTTGACAGCAAACTCTTAGAACAGAAGAATGACTGGTTTTGTGTTTGGAGTTTCATGTCTTATTTAGTGCAAGTTTGAATGGCAAGCAGAATTAATCAGGTTCTTGAGTACACTTTATCCAAGGTTATTCACACTAGCAGTCCTTAAACAGAGCAGTGCATGAGAATCAGGTGTCCTTTTTATATATACCCATTGGCTTGGGAATATATATTCCACCTGTTCAAAAAATCCTAAGGGAACTGAGCACTCAACTCTTTTGCAATTCCAGTAAGATTTTAAGATTTAACCTACATATTGCCTCTCTTCTCTGGAAAGGATAGATTCAAGCCCTGATGTGCATCTGGCTGAAGCCTGTGCTGATTTGACAGCACCCTTCAGCCCTGTGCCTGTGCTTCTGGCACCTGCTGAAACAGAGATGCAGTCTGCACCCAGTGCTGCTTTGGGAAGCAGACAGTGGGGACAAAACATGAGACAGATCTGAAACACGATTCATGCTTTAACAACCTCTGGTATTTTTGTGCATGTTTGTAAAGGACAGCCAGCCAAAGATGAGAAATGCAGTATGCTCCTGGTGCAACATCCCAGTCTGAGGGCCTGATGGAAAACCCGGGGGAAATTCTACGCTGTCGCCCTGGGTTTTGACTTGGGAAGCAGGCATTTCCCAGGCCATTGCTCACCCACCCAAGCAGGAGCCTCTGTGGCTCCTCGTCAGTGCCAAGGGGGAGAAGCTGGCTGTGGTCTCCACAGGAGGGGTTTCCCTGACATACTGCACGCCGGTCCCTGAGCACAGGTGGCCATAAGGAACCTGGCAGCTGTCTCTAGGGAATCACAGAAAGCATCTTTGCCTCAAGAGCTCAGCATGGCAAAGGGCCCAGAGCAACCTGTCATGCTGCCTGTCACACCTGCCAAAAAGAAGCTGTAATGAAAACAAGCAACTTTCAATAATGCCTGTGCATTCACCTGGAAGTAATGAAAACAAGCACAAGACAGCCCAGGAGCCCTTCCCAGGCTGTGTGTAGCTGTTCCATGTAGTCACACTGTCACCAGTCTCCCCTAGAACTGGGTCCACTTGGCCACAACAATCTCCTGCAAGGTGTCATTGGCCCTGCTGAGAACTGAGTGGTAAAGGACCCCACTAAAATAAATTACTCTTAAAATAACAAGGTATAGAATGTTTTTACTATTATTTTCCAGTTTCTAAAATTGCTTTTGGAATCTGCTTTTCCTCCAGGACCTTGCAGAGCCACTGCTTATTTGAGTGAGGAGGAACTTCTTTGGTGGTCTTTATGGAACACCCACCAATCTCCATCCCCTCTGACTCCTCCACAAAAGCAGGAGTGGCATGGGCTCCTCAGCCCATGTTTTCAATGGGAGTTTATGCCCCACTGGCTCTCCTGGGAACAGGCTGAAGACTTATTGTACAACTTCAACATGTAGTCATGCAGTCATGACTATTGCCAAATGTCTTCATCCCACAGTCTTCCCTGTTTATCCTCTACCTCTTTTTAATTTGCGAGAAGTCATGCTAGGAGGGGAGGGGAGCAGGAAATATTTCTGTGAAGCTGTCTGCGTTACCTAATAGTTTTATGGGTCATGTTGCTAGGACAAAAATACCCCTAAAAAGCAGTACTCTATGGCTCCAAAGGTTTTCACCTCTTTTCAAATAACCCAATCAACATTGCACGGGGACTGTGACAGCCCTGGGAAGATGGACTACTTCACAGCACTCGGCTCTCATTCTACAACCCAGCAAACCAAAAGTCTCTCTGCCTTGTGCTGGTTGCTTACTTTTTCACATGCTTCTCAGAAAATCTTGTTGGATCCCCACATGACATGTTATGTGTTTAAATTAGTACTCAAAGAGACTACTGAAAGTTTATTGCTCTTATCTTTGTCATTCACCGGGTGTGCCTGTCCCTTCCTCCTTTTTGTCTGCTGAATGAAACTGTCAGAAACACAGCTTTACCACTGCAGGGCATTTGCAACGGCAGCAAAAGAATAAAAGAAGCATTTTTTCCCTAAGCTCTCAGTGCACTTCATCATCTTCCGTCAGCGTAAGCCTACCAAATTTTAAGTTTAGAGGTGCATCCTGTAACAATTTCTTTCTACAGCACAAACCCAAACTATTTAGGCAAACTAGCGATTATTCTTCCACACTAACATCAACATAAAGCAGATTAGAAGAATTAAATGCACAAGAGTGCAGTTCTTTTATGATTATGTACCCTTAATCTTCAGAAGATGGTTAATTACATTTTAAGCAGCATAAGAGCCCTAACATATTTGTATGTTAATAAAAATTCTCACCAGGGGTTTAAATCTAACATGTATTCACAGGTATAACTAATGGCATTTTTCAGTAATGCTGTGAAAAAATATGCCTGTAAGTTAGTACCTTCACACAGGAAACTGCTGGGAGTTTTTAATTTACTCTCTAACTATTCTCCTAATCATTCTCTTATCATGCTGGGATGGCTAAATGCATACAGATTATAATGATGGTGTGCACCCACCATAGCAGTGTCAGCGATGACATTTGTCAGTGCTTGAAGTCAGGCTGCTGCAAGCAGAGCTCTGCAGTGGAGGGAAGGAGGGAAATGAACAGGGTTGACACTGCAGCTCTGCAGTTTCAAAAGAACTCATGTTTGCTAGCTTAAGGCTTATTTCAGTACAGAAAGGGATTGGTCTCAACCTAGGACAGGCCAAAACATCTCTGTGATTCAGAGCTTTTAGGACCAAGTGTTAACTATGTCATTATTAAGAAACAAATATGAAACATTTCTTCATGGAAAGGGCGATTAAACAGTGGAACAGGCTCCCCAAGGAAGTGGTGGAGTCACCATCCCTGGAAGTATTCAAAAAACAAATAGACATGACACTTTGTGATATGATTCAGTGGGGATGGTGATGTTCAGTCAAAAGTTGGACTCAAGGTCTTTTCCAACTTTAATGATTCTGAGATTCATGCTCAGAGATGTTGAAGGTTCAAAAAGACTTCTTTCCTGGAAATCCTCCTAAGTGAAGACACCACCTGTCATTTATCTCTACTCCCAACCTCCAAGAAGCCAGAGCACAGACATTCAAAGTGGAATTTGTATTCTTAATCCAAATCTTCTCCTTGGAAATTTCAGCTTCACAAAGTCCAGCACTTCGGGAAGGGTAAGACCTTTCCTGATTCAGGGTCAAATCCCTCTTTGTTCCCAACCCAAGGCAGCCTCAGAAAAACAGAAGGCATGAACTTCGAATGGGAAAGAGATTGTACCAAAATAGGAAGCACGTGTCTTCCTTCTGGATTCACCCACTAGAGGGACTCATTTCATTCCCTGAACGGCAGCAGAACGGAGCAGACTCAGGGGCATGAGTAACATGGGGAAAGGGAAAAAGCAGGTGCTGTTGATGCTTCCTGCAAGTGCTGAGTTCAGTGGCCATAGGCTTCGTCCTTCCCTCGGGTGTGTTTGCTCCGTTGGCTGACCATCATCATGCCAGTTTCCTCTGCGGGGCCCACCTGAGTTTCAGGGGAAAAAAGCTTTACAGTTCAACCTTATTTTTCTCTCCTATTTGGTCATTACTTCCCACAGTGGATTTTCTTCATGTCTACCTCCCAAAGCAGACGTTGTCATTCCAGAATATCCCCAAGGCATAAAAGATAATTTGGGAAAGGAGGAAAGAGCTGAACTTTTGATATATGTTGCCTAATTATTAGTATTCCTCATTCTGAGCCTTATTTGTGGCAAGGATGACTCATTGCCCTTGAACACCCACTGCCTATCTATTTCCTCTAATGTTGCTTTCCTTTTTGATTTTCCGGATAGAGAGAGCTGACTGCTTATCCATTCCCACCGTTAAAGTGATGCATAACTACTGCATTTTGCGGATGGAAACATTATGGACACTGAAATGTCATCACAGCCCCATTTGCTCATCTGCTGTTATTTACCTCCCAGCAGACAATATTCAGTACAAGGCACACACAATGCAGAAGTCAGCACAACATCCATCACATTGATACCAGGATGTTCAATGCATGCTGCCACAGATCAACGGAAACAGCCTGGGCTGGAGGATTTACAGACTCCCCATCTCCCTTCGGGCTCTGTACAAATTTCCCCTGGCTGAGACATTGTAGTTCTGGAGAGGATCCAAAGCATGGCTATGTGCCAGTGGGAGGGGTTCCTGAAACAGGAGGATGTAGGGATCTACTGTCAGAGCGTCCTTCTCGTCTGGTGAATACAACTGTGCACTGGTTTCCTCCAAAGCCACCCCTGGACACAGTACTCCCTGGGGCACCAGCTTGTGTCATTACATTGGAACCCCTTCTGCATGTGAGGCTTTTTATGGATTGAGATGAAGCTCTGTCTAGAATAAGACATCTCTGGAAAACCATTCCAAAGTGCTGCTACACAGTCAGGCCACGTGAAGCAAATGCCCCATTATCCAAAAGCATATTCCAGGGAAATCAGCAGTCAAGAAATAAAGGTCATGTGCTATGAAGTTTATAAACATCCCACCAAAAATTGTCCCATACCCAGGAGAGTTTCTACTTCAGTGACGGAAGTCAGCAGATGAATACTGCCCCCGAAGAGCTTGCAGTAACAGTAAAACCCCTTACAGTGCTTATGAGGACTATGGAACAGGCTGCCCAGGGAAGTAGTGGAGTCACCATACTTGGTGTCATTTTAAAGGCACATAGATGTGGCACATGGGGACATGGCTTAGCGGTGAACTTGGCAGTGCTGGGTCAATAGTTGGACTCAATGATATTAGAGGTCTTTTCTAACTTAAATAATTTTATGATTCTATTATAATACTCAGCCAAGAAATGAGTCTTCCTTGACAATGAACTAGCAATAATGAGGACGAGGGTATTGGTCTTGGGTTGTGTGAGGACTTTTTCTCTGCTTCTGGGAGAGTCTTCAAAAGAATGTACTAGGCATCTCTTGAAGGCAGGTGGTGGGGCACAGCAGGCTGGAGACCGCACCTCACAGGGCTTTAGATCTCTGGAGGTTGGGAGATTGTCAGTGCATACCTGACGCCAACTTACTGTTTATCTGGCACCCACCCTCAGCCACTTTTTGAGAGAAAAATCCTGAATTACATGGACTTTTGGTGACTATTCTGAGGAGCTTAATGCCACAGATTTCTCTGAGAAGCCAGGAGAAAGTCTCAGCTATTAGAAGATGATGAAAAGCGAATTTTGTAGTGTAATAAAACTCTTCTGTCTCACATTTCTTTCTTCTCACTGATTTAGCCTTCTTTCAGTCAGCATTCATGATCTGTCGAAACTTCTGGCTTCATATTTGCATGAAGATGCTCCTCAGTGCCAATCAGAAAACATTCATGCAATGCTGAAAAAGAGCAAAACAACCACAACAATACTTACAAAAAGGTGTGGGAATGTTAGCAAACAAACAGAGATGCTTGGAGAGCACTGGGAATGGTAAACAGCTGGCTGCAAGGTGAAGGGATCTGGGACAAAATCCTCAGCTAGTGCAAGACTGGGGCTTAGCCCAGCTGCTCCCCTGAAGCCAGATCTGCTCCAAATAATTGTTTCCTTTTCCTTCCACATGGTTCTAAATTTTTTTTATATTTTCCTTTTGATGCCCTTTTCAAACAAGGAGCTTTGCCATATGGAAATCAGCTCTTAGTTGCCTCTTATCTGCCACATAAAACAAAGTCAGTCACTTTCCACATCTGTAAGCAGCCGCTGGAGAGCTGGATCCACCTTCAAACATCATTCACATTTGTTGGGCTTGTCCTTCAATCCCAGTTCAAAGATCTGCTTTGACACAACCAGAATGACAAGTTTGTAAGTTTTACAAGAGCTGCCTCAGTGTAGGAATGAGAAATGGTTTTGCCAGGTCAGATCAGAGACCCATCAATTCCTGGGTGCCCCCTCCAACCTGGCCCAGGGCAGCTGATCACAAAGGGAAGAGGACTCAGATGCTGCAGCAGGTGGCCATATTTCCTCAGCATCTAGTATTTGAGATCAAGTAATTCAGTCAAATATACATTAATTTCTTGCAGTGGAAGGGTAGGCATAGGAAGTTGCCCATCCAAAGGTAATACAAATTTCTGATACTGTATGTATTCACAAATGCCATTTAGAAAAATACTGTCTCTTTGTTGCCCAGAGAAGTTGTGGCTGCCCCATCCCTGGAAGTATTGAAGGCCAGGTTGGATGGGACATCGAGCAACCGGGTCTAATGGAGGGTGATCCTGCCCATGGCAGGAGGTGGGAACAAGATGGCCCCTAAGTTCCCTTCCAACCCAAACCATTCAATGTTTCTATAATTCTAAATCAACAGCAACTGTCCCCATCCCAGGTCAGAGCCACAGGGTGCACTTTATTAGCTGAGAGAGGAACGAGATGGTCTTCATACCTGGAGCCAGGAGGACAGAAATACTCACAGATGTGAGGGTTTGTGGGTACCAACAGGCATCCTGATTTGGCGTGGATTCTGTGAATCACCACTGGGCCAACAGACAGATGCAAGACTGGAAAAAGCAGTGGTGATGGATTCAAGTGCACAGGTGGCTTTTCTGCCTGCTCCTCACCTCATGCTTGAGGGACTGAACCTGTATCACCTGATTGCAAATGACTTGGCTTTGAAGCACCCCATGTGGAGTCCTTGTGGACATGGATGCATACAGAGTATGGGGAATAAAAATTACGGAAATAAAAGGTTTTTGCAAAATATTTCAAATTGGATACCAGTTTTACTAATCTTAATCTTGGATTGCTGGTGTTCAAGGTGGCATGTCACGATGACCTAAAGCAACTTCTCCCCTTCTCCCCACTTGCAGACACAATGAAGGTATTTTCAGTTGTGTAAAAACTTCATCTGAGTGCAAGCTGTGATCTGGAAATCTCTGCTCCACACAAGGAAGAGATTTGATTGTGACATCTAGAGAGCAAAAGGTTGCAGATTTCTCATTTGCATCCCCCCACTCTGCTCCAGGTGGGTGTAAACTATTCTTTCTCCTCAGCGTTTTTCCACTCTCACCTCCCTTCCATGGCCCTTTGGCTAAGACAAAGGCAAAAGGCAAAGGGAAAAGCTGTTACCTGAAAATTTATGAAAACAAAAAGAGTCAGGAAACACGGGGTCAGTTCCAGTCATGCCAGAGATTTGCCATGACTCTGAGCAGGTCACTTCAGCTTACCTCTGCAACACAAGTGATGAATGCCTCATTGGTATCATATTAATCTGTAATCAAAGCTTCACATAAGGATTACAGGATTAAGCTACTGCAGAAACAGAATATTCTTCATCTGGATGATCCCTTTGTTCCAAGAGCCCGTGTGTATTATTGCCATTTTCACATCTGTTCATCACTTGGAGAAAATTTCTTTTGTCCCTTAGTAAGCTCAAGCATACATTTCCCGTCATGCTCCCACACACTATTATTTTAAAATCTAAATACATTTTCTAAAGGTTAGGATATGTTGTATAATTAAAATCAAGTTGGCAGCAAAGAACTGCTTCATTCACTACATATAATCCTCCAGTTGGAAAGTGGGTGGGGAATTTGAGCTGATCTCACACTTACTGGAAACAGCAAGACCAAGGTCACAGACATGACTAGTGACACTGAATGTTCATTGTGACACTTGTTATGGGAGCTTAATTGTTAAGTTTCATTCAGTACTTTCTGAAAATGAGGATTTGTAAGGTAATTCCAACAAGCATCCCAGAAACACAAATCACTTCTGTAAGTCGTGACTTTTGCACTCACTCTGGGAATTGCACATTGTAAGAAATACGTAGATACTGCTCAGCAATTCCACTACTCATAATTTTTCTTTTCAGTCTTTTAACTTCCTTCTGTTATATATGAAATAGCTCCATTCTCCTTGCAGACTCTTTCCCAGTATCTTGTAAAAGCAAATGAACTTTAAAATTGGACGTAGTTCTCCAGAGAAGTAATTCAGCAATAATTCAGCCTCCAGAAGTTCCCAAGTCTGTAATTTATTTAGTTAACAGTTTGTACTGACTAGATAACAGTTTCCTATCTTATTACCCTGTGTTTTCATTATATCCAACCTGTCTGGTAGCAGGAATATCAGTCTTTGGCAGCTTAGAATTGCTAACAGTAGCTGTTAAATATCTCAAAACTTGCCTTTACTTCATTCTGGAGTCTCTCAAAGTTTCCTGTTTTGGAGGATTGGCAAAATGTTAAAAAGATTTAGTTTTCTCCATGAGGAAAACAATAAAAACTAAACAAAACAAAGGAAAAAAGAAAAGAAAGATAATTCAGATGTGTCTCCGAAAGAGACAGATGGTTCTGCACTTCTGGTACTTGCACAAAATCCTCAGCTGCAGTTCTATCCAGCCTGCAGAAAGTGTTGGTCACATCACCCTGCCCCCTCTGAAGCAATAAAGGCAGACGAGGTGTGGTTGCCTAGAAGATGGAATAACACAAAGTATCAGCACTTTATGATACTTGGCAGAAAAGACAGACTAGATTGTCCTGCGTTTTTAAGACAGACTAGATGTTGATCGCTAACACTTGTGGCTCAGAAAAGGCTCCTCAGGTCAGAGCTGCTAAAATTTGACTTGTAAAGAGGAAAATGTGAGGACAGTGGGAATAATACAAAGCAAATGTTGGGTACATCCGGGTTTGTGAAACTACTCTGTTTCAACAATACTCACAAATGTTTTGTTGTTGGGGTTGGAGGATATTTGAATGATTAGGTAGTTAAAAGGCTTGCAAACAGTGGCTGCCTAAATTGCAAAGGAAAAAACCCCAGGTGTTGGAGTCAGAGTTCACATACACGTTGCAGTACTGACACGCACATCAGGAGTGCTCTTGTGCTCCACAGAAACGCTCGTCCCGTGTCACAGGCAGGGACTGGAAAAAACACCTCCTCACTCAGCTGACCAGTCACACCTCAACAAATGCTGAGGAAGCTTTCACAGATATTTTTAGGCAAGAACAATATATAAACCCTTCTTCAATTTGTCAGTTACTGCAAATTAGATACTTAGCTCATTTAATGAGTTCAAACCTGGCTCAACTGATGGAGCACTGAAAGAAGTCAATGGAACAATTTTTAGCAGGGACTGCTTGTCCCATATGCCTAATCCCTGCATAAATAAGCCTTTCTTCAGAACAAGGAGAACACAGGACCTGTAATATAAGTCCCATGAGGAAGAAAGTTTACAAGCTTTCCATTGTGCTGATGGAGAGCCAGTGCTTTATCTGGCTTTGTATGAAATCAAGACGTTATAGGCAGTGGCATTATTTTGTAAGAAATAGGCCAAACTAGACCACCACCACCACCTCCTGATAGACCTACCTGCCCAAATTGGACTAATTTTTTCCCAAGAAAAACTTATGTATTCTGCTACTTTTAAACAGATGATATTGCTAGAGCTGAGACTTTACCCTTGTATAGGGTTTGGCTCTACCATTGCTCCCATCTGACTCTCAGAGCAGACCTCATGGATTCCCTATTTCTGGGACAGTTCTCATGAGTAAGTAGGCTATAAAGGGGTCTGCTGAAATTCTCTACGCTCATTTGTAGTGACCATCCCCTCATCAGAGCCCAAATACCCCCCAATATCACCTTCTCTGGACTCCAGGAGTTTCAACAGACTTCTTCTGTTGAAACTCCTGGACTAAAACCAGCACAATGCTCTTTAATCTTTCCAGTGGCAAAAGAAAGAAAGTAGGTTCCTCTGTCTTCTCCTCCTTCCTGGCCTATGTGATGTTCAAGTGACTGCTCTGCTCCTTCTGCCACTATTTTGAGATTGAGGACCACAGGAATCTAGACATGTTAACAAGCAGGTGTTGAGCTGACAGACTATTTCAATTAGTGCACCAGTTTCAGCCCACATATCCCAGGAGGGAGCAGATACCTTCTCCCCTGACTAGGGTCTTAATCGGGATCCTGATGCATCTTAGAGTTTTCTTCTGTGTCCCCAAGCAGACTAAAGCAGATTCCCTTTGCATGGCAGAGGACATGTTCAGCCAACAAGCAACACACTTGTTCCGTGAGCACCAGTATTCTCCTAAACCAGCCCCTGGGAGCTTAGTCTTTTCCTTCTGAAGCAATCAAAAAGAAGTGTCCACAATGCCAGCACCTCCACACCCAGCAGCACAGGAGCTCAGCTCTGGCTGAGGCAGCCTGCGTGACTCAGCTCTCCCTGCTAATGTGCCAACCTGTTTTAGGGAGAAAACCTAGGGCTTTGGCACCAAAATAAACTCAGCCCTGAGTGTGGCTGAACTGGTCTGACATTATCAGACAGGCTGTGTAGTGCAGTTCCAGCTCTCATCTCCCATGCCTGTTCTTAACTGTCTGGCTTAACAACCCTGAAACCCTCTGAACAGCGTATTTCCAAGTATGAACAGAGAAGTCTGAGATGTGCTTTATCTTTTTCTCCTGAAAAATGCCCCAATTTGAACTTTCCAGACAGTTATTCCAAGCTGTGGTCGCATTAATCAAACTAATGATATCTGGTTATCTGGAGGAAAATCAATATTATATGGCACAAAAAAGAATCCCACAATTAATAGTGTACTGTACAGTGTCTGTGTTCCTGTGCCAGTCTGGACATAATATAAACGACTTCTCTCTTTTTTTTAATTTTTTTTTTTTTTAATCTACTCCCTGGAGGAGAATGTGGTGTAATGAGGGTTATTGGAACCCTGCAGCTGTCCAAGGATAAGATAGCTTAGCTGTTGCCTTTACTATGTTACTCATGCAAGGTTATTATGGTCATGGATGCCAGTGACAGCCTCAGGTCTCTGTTCTGCCCAGACACTTCGAGCAAACTGTTTGTATTGAAATAACAACTACTACGATAAAGCCCCAGAGAAAGATTGCAAATCTAAATGAAACCACAATGACCTGTGGTTTGGGCGACACCAAATCAGCTGCACTGGGAAAGGGAACATCCATCACCTTAGTCTGCTCTATTCCTTTAGAAAAGAAAAAGAAAGTATTGGCCTCTTCTCCAAACAATGCTGTGGTCAGGAACTGATTTATCTTAAATCTGTCTGCAGCATTCGCTGCTGGGTTTTATGATTGTGGCTCTTCAGCTATCCAGCAGCAATAAGAATAATTTAGTGACCAAAAATTCTCTTCATGTCCCATTTAGGGCTCTCAGTTGTGAGTTTTGAGTCCATTGCTGAAGCCATGATTTAACCCTTTTACTGTAGTGCCAAGAAGAATTGCAGTTTGATACAAGATCTCCCAGCTCCTTGCCAGCTTTTCCAGGAAGGGCATTGTTGACCAACCCAGGAGGTAAAAAATATGCTAAAACCTGGCTAAACCCAAGGGCAAGATCTTGGATAAGACACTGAATGTGCCTGCTTTTCTTAATCAGGTGCCTTGTTTCAGGATGTTTCGTAAAGGAATTTCATTGCTGACAGCGGGGGCTCTGCAGTGACTTCGGTGACACATCCAGACTTCTCACATTGAAAACAAGGAGACAGTATGATAGAATCATGGTGTCCATTTCCTCTGCAGTGATGTTTTTCCTCTAAGTTTTTTGCTCTGGGTTCCTGGTCCAGGGGCCTTAGGAGGGGTGTCTTCAACCTGTTCAGTCAGGTCAACCAGACCCCCTTGGTGCTGTGACCCAGACGTCTGTGAGCATGGTGGGAACAGATACCTGCTCAGAGCAAGCAGAGAAAGCCACCCTGCTGCAGCATATGTTCAGAGACAGAAGACTCCTTCACATTTCCACTGTTTGCTGGGAAAAAAACCCTTTGGTGAGTGTGGGGAGACAGCTGGAGGAAGTGCCCTCTTCAAACACATGGATCAAGGGAATGAGACAGGAGGCATCTGGACCTCAGCGACATCTGGGCCCTGTCCACAGTGTGTCTAGGGAGAGAGGCAGGAGAACAGAGAAGCAGAGTCCTGCAGACTGCTTTAGGAGGCAGTTTTCTTTTCCCATTTACACCCTCTGCTTCCCCTGTCATGTGGTTTGCATTTGTCTCTTTTTTCATGTGGAAATACTGCTTTTAAAGCCGTCAGCAGGGTTGGGCCTAGCAGCCACTACATCATTGCCAGCATGCTTCTCCCACCTGCAACTTGGCAGCTTTTGACAAAGTGGGAAATCCCAGGGGGACTCCTGCATCTTTGGCAGGTTTGTTCTTTGCTTGCAAGCAGTTAGTCTCAGTAAACAGCAGGAGAAGGTGTCAGGAAAGAGGAAGCAGTAAAAAGAGTTGGGAAAAGAGGTAAGTTAATTATAAAGAGGCAGCATCAATTACTGTGACATTTAATATCGGGGTTTTTTCCTTTTAATAGAGACCACACTTGTTCCTTTGGGGAAATCTACAATCAGCTTTGAGCCAAATGTCCAACCAACAGAAACTAGCACAAGCTCTCTGCAAGTCCATGCTGTCATGTGTAACTACCCCTGCTGCACACCTGGCCTTGCCAGTGCTGCACAACCCTGCGGCTGCCTTGGCACACCCCTCTGGAAGCACAACCCAGACACCTTCAGACTTCATTAGACAGATTTATTGTTTTCTGTAAGACTCTTTGGCTTTATTCTCTTATCCATTAGGACTTGTCATAGAAAGGCCATGAGATTAAAAAAAAAAAAAGCCAAACAGAAACAAGGACAAAGCTTTCCTGATACTGTCTGCTAATGAGATCTGACCAGATAAATAAGAGACAGAGCAAAAAAAACCAAGTTGTGATGTATCTGCACTGCACTGCAGCCAGGAGTGGTGATTGGAGCAGAAATACTCCCACTGACCTTCCTGTGGCTGTCTTGAAGAGATAATGCAAGTTCATTCATGACCCCCAGGGCACCTCCAGGACCACAGGGACTTCAGCAGCTACTTCACATTGCAATCCAGTCCTTTTGTTCCCTGTTGTAAAGTTCCCGACCGAAAACCTGTAAGGAGAGGTTTGTACACACTGTCACCACTCCTCTGAGTGCAAGGTCTTCAGACAACTATGACCAGCTTCAGGTGTCCAAGTCCCAAAAGGGTGGTCCCACATCCTGCATTTAGCTCTCAGGCTGTCCATCCTTTGTCCGCTTTGAGGGTGCTGCATTCACTTGGATTAGTTTGGAAAGATATGTCTTAGTCTAATTAGTTGCAAACTAAGAAGAAAGCTCGCTGCTGTTCAGGTCATGATTTTCATTCTTGAAGCTCTTTGCTGCCTGCACAGGACCACTGTCTTTGGCTCAAAGCTCACATTGACTGGGCAGCAACAAAATCATTTGTATGGATGGCAGAAGATCTTATGGGCATTTATTAATTCTGCATTTCCACTTCTAAATAGGCCAAGGAGCATTTCCTCCTCTTCATTTTCCACCTAAATGCTTCAGCTGCTGGAATGAGAGGTCAAACTGGAAGCATTTGCAACCCAGCTGTGGGCAGCTTTCTCTGGCCCACAGCCTGTTCCCTGCGTGTCATCCCAGGAGATGAACATTGTGTGGCATCCTTGGTCATTAGCAAAACCTTGCCAAGGAGATTTCCCATGGAGAATTAACAAATTCAGCTGTCACTTTCTCACAGCATCTGCAGTGAGAGCTCTGGTTAAGAAGGGATATTTTTAGCCTAGAGGTACTCGGCCAACTGGCCAGGGGCTGTTCCTGTTGCCTGAGGATATAAAAAGGAAAGGAGAGGTACCAAAGTTCCCAGTACCATCTGTATTTTGGGGATTCTGTTTGCAGCTGATCTTCTCTGCACGGAAAGGGTGTTCCTTTCCTTGTGAGTCAATGTCACGTCAGTCAAAATTGCCCCTTTTGAAAATTCATGCACTGCGCTCAGTGAATGTGTCCTGAGCCTTTTCTAAGTGGTAAAATATGTATAAAATAATATCCCACAGTACCCCAGGGAATTGGAAGGGAATGGACCTGCCCTGGTACACATTCTATTAGGTGTGCCTGGCATGCACAGTCATACTATAGAGCCAGTCCTTGAAATCTTCCTTGCTTTTTGCTGCTTATTATTAACTTGAAGGACAAATGCTCTAAGTGGTTCAGGGAGTCAGAGACAGCTACTGCAGCCATCATCAGTTCCAAATCAATAATGGATACCATCCAGAAATGTTTCAGGATAAGAGGAATTTCACTTTCAGAAAACCAATTCTTGAAGTGAAGCAGCTGGCACTGTTAAAAAGACAATGAAACACCAGAGTGGGGTAAAAAGTATTACAAAAAAAGTTTTCATCAAAGAAGGCTATAGTAGCTTCAGTAAGAGAAAAAAAATAAAAGCCCAGCTACTTAATTGAGACTGATGAGTCAAACTTGCATTCTGACATAGGGCCTATGCATAACATTTTCAGCCATAAAGGTTTGCTCTGCCCCAGGTCCAGGGCCCAGTTTAACAAGTGAATCTTTAGAGATGCCGTGACAGTCCCAGTGCTTACTGTCTCACACTCTGACACGCACACATAGAACCCACGTCCAAGAAAGAGGATTTTTTTGCCTTTTGAAGAGTTAATTTGAAACCTCAGCATCCCTTGGCAGTGGGTCCAGACACGGTAGCACAGGGAAGGAGAGTGAAGAGCGAAGATAGATAGTGCCAGTTAAAGCTATCCTGTTCCCAGGTAGGAGCTTGACTTCTTGCACCTGTTCAGTCCTCAGCAATGTCATCAGGACCTCCTTCCAAAAACTCAGTCTATAGTTAAGCTACAGTACAGATGTAAGGAACACATGCAGACTTGAGTTAAAATGTTGGTTTCATTCAGTTATATGCCAGTTAATTGCAAGGCAAGGACTATGTTTATGTACACATGCAACAGGACAATGAGCTGTACCTCACTGGTCACTCTTTGCATTTATGTGTCCTAATGGTGTGGAAATTTTTTACCATAACCCTAGGAATTAAGGCTTTTATTTTTTCCCTGAAAGCAGCAACTCATCCAGTGGGTATAGCACAAGGTCTCATCCCCTGGCTTTGCATTTGGCTGACACAGAGAGGAAGTCCAGGGGAAGCGTGGGACAGCCCCTGCTTGGGACACAGGCCCTGGTTGTCCCTGCACAACTCTAAGCAAGGTTCCTCAGGCTGTTGTGTCATGAACAGACTTTCTGTGAAATGGGGTAATATTGTCTCCTTTGAAAAGGAAAAAGCTTGACCACAGTTAACAGAAACACAGCATACGCTGCGATGGAAGGGACCTGCAATGCTGGGTCACCTGCTCCTGCTCTTGGGAGCCTGGGGAAAAATTACTGTATACAAACAGCTCCAATAACTACCTTTGTAGATTCAGTAAACAGAGTGGTTAAAAATTATACCCTCAGTGAGTATCCAGCAGTGTACCCTTTTAAGATTGGAAATGAGTTCTGGATTGTCTGAGTAAAAACAGCTTTTAACTAACAGGATGGAGTCTAATGAGAGATCAATGTCTATTGTCGGAAAATTATCTTCCTCCTCAGGAAGCTGAAGGAGACATTTGCCACTGTGGTGAGTGTTGAGATTTGGGAAAGAGGCTGGGGAAAAGAAACAGGCTTGATTTTTGGTCAGCAGCGCCTCACTACAGCCCAACAGGAAACCGACTCCAAGACCAAACCCATTTCAGACCCTGATTTCAGCGTGCAGCTGTCCTGAGGGATCTTTAATTAAATGTACAATGCATACTAACATAAAAGCTAGTAAAACACAATGAAACCCAAGTAACAATCACTTCTGAAAGAGTCTTCAGGAGCCCTGCCTTGGCAGGCCTGAGGCAGAGCTGTTATGTCAGTGGGAGATTTGCCCTGCAGATGTAGAGCCCTGCATGTGGCAGAGCAGCTGTGAAAGGATGGGAGAAGAGGAGATGTCCAAAGTTGAGGAATTTGTGGCCTCACTGCACTGTTACAAGCTTCAGGTATATCAAGCTAGATGTTACTTTGCAAAAAAAGATCCACTCTCCTAACCCCATTCATTAAAGCAAGACAGGTGGGATTTGGGAGGCCCCACTCTGATCACAGGGTCTTTCTAAATAAAAGAACCAAAGCTTTGCAAGTGGAAAGTGTGTAAGTGCACCACATCTTGTATCAACATTGGGGAAGGATGCTGTAGAGAATCATCAGAGTTTCTGGCTGGGCAGGCAGCTGTAAATTACAGCCAAAGGCCAAAATTGCAGTTGACTTAACTGGCCATTGGATGAGATCACCAGTTCCATCGATGAGTTATTGTGGTCAGTTCTTCAGGTTATGAAGTTATTTCATCCTCTTAGGCATCTACAAAGGAGTAAGCAATATAATCTTTGTCACACTGACTAGCCAGTCAGTGAATAGGAAAGATGTCTGGGGAATAAATCTCCTGCAATGAACTGTTTATGGGAGGAGAAAGGCACTGAATGTGCTCATGTATGCAGAGGATGATTGATAGGGGAACATGCACCCGTATTCAAACCTTTTCTTCATAGTTCAGACAAGTAGTCACTAAAACTGTTGCACTGAGCTGGGAAAATTTCTGAACACAGTGACCCATTCAGCACACATTGCAGGAATATAAAGGCCAAAGATTAAAATTCTTGTACAGCTTTAGGCTCGCCTTCCTCAAGGTTTGGCTCCTCTGCACCATCCTTGTTTATAGGCCCACCAGTGACAGCTAGGTTAATTGTTTTACAAATCAATTTTGGTGGACTCAAGAAGCTTGATTTACTTTAACCAGAAAATCACATTTTGCAATGAAACAGGAACAGGGAGATGGATTCAATGTCTTCTTAAAGTCTATTCCAGCTCTGTCTTCAAAGATTAGTGGCCTTTGTTTGACGTGTCATATAGTCTTTGCCTCAAACTTTTAACACTACCCACTGGTCCAGGGGATCAGAGCACAGGGTACTTGCTGCCTTTGGAAGATGTGTTACAGAGGAAGCAGGGCCTGATCCAAGGTGAAATCAGAGTAATGCTGTTTACTCAGATAAAAAGGGACTTTGGTCTGGATCTCATCTCCTCACTTGGACTGCAGGACGTCAAGTTCTGGGTAAAAGTTTTTGCCTACAGCATTTGTTCTGAGGAAGCAGCAGTGGGGTACATGGCTGCAAAGAGTGGCAAAGCTTCCTTGCAGCTCGTGCTCTTCTTGTAGGATCATCTTTGTGTTCTTATTATCCATCTAACAGTTTCCATGCCTTTCAGCAGAATAGGAGCCCAACCATTTCTACCCAGATGAGTGACAAGGGAATGCATCATCATTACCTGCATTACCTGCTCATGTCCCCTGAGTAGTTCTGCTCTATGAAGTGTTGATAATGCTGTACTCACCTCCTTAACACATTTGTTTCCAACTCCCTGCATTAAGTGCATATTCAATTGTGTTGGAAGAAAGTCTCGTTCTGAAACTGGAAACCTTCCTGTGCACAGTTTCTCTGCTGCTGACTTTCTTCAAAGTCATGAAGACAGCCTGTGTCCTTTAGGGATTTCTCCTCATCTGGAATTAATAACTTTCTTCCCAGAATAGTCACATCTCTTGCCACTTGTCATGTATGTCCTGAAAAAGCCAATCCACTCAGGTTTGGAACCTTGTCCTAGGTGTGGAGCACCCCCCATGAAAGACTTTTGTCTCACAGCTGGCACCACTTTTAGCAGGAGGTCACACTAAGAACCTCCTGAGATCCCTTCCAACCTGAAATTTTCTCAAATTCCATGGTTCTGTACTTTATCTGGGAAAACCCAAATGGTCATGTATGGGAGGAAGTTTAGCAGCTGCCTGCCATACTCCACATAATGGTACTCTGTGCATTCAGCCTCTTACCACTTCTCAGTTGTGAGTTAGCTCAGATTTGCTGGGATGGCAACCAGCTCCAGCCTGGAAATCAGCCTGACTGAGTGACAAAGCCTGGTGAGGAAACAGAATTAATAAATCCAGCTAGACCCCAGCACTGCATCACTTTCCTGACCTGAGTGATGGTATTGCACATATGCAAGCTGTGTACCTTGTCCCTCCCAACAAATCCAAGGAATATCTCTTAGGCAGAGCAATGTGTCAAGGCACAGATGCCTTCCATCCTGCAGAGGAAGACTGGAGGTGCATCACCTAATGACTTGCCAAGGTTACCTTGGCTGGGTCAAGGTGACTCTCCCAAGACTGCAGCAGGGAGTCAAGAATTGGCAGCAGACACAGGAGGGACACAGCCCTGTCAGGGTTCCACTATCCCAAGGCCTCTCCCAGAAGCCAGGCAGTGGTCCACATGTTCAAGGGCAAGCAAGGACTAGAATTGCCCATAGTTTCAGTGACAAGTAGAAGCTTCTTGCACCACTTCTCCTAAATCTGCGCATTCACACACATGTTATTTATAGCCCTGTTTCTTTCCTAGGGCTATTCACAAAACAGAAATGTCAGATTTTCATGCTGTCAGGAAGGAACTCGGCATCCTATTTTGAACTAAAGCATATATTAGCATCTAAATCTGAAATCTTTGACACTTGATTCATCATGGCTGAGTTTCCTACACCCTGAAAATTTCTAATTCAGGTCTCCAGGAGAAATCCACCCCGTGAGTTTCTACACACAGTGGACCATAGTCACTTTATATCCCTAGAACACCCCTGCAAGAGGTATGGACAATTGTTTTCCACTGAAGTCCCAGAATGCCTTCTATACAAATCACAACAGAGGCCTTATTTGGCACAACAAACTCATATGTTCTTCACCTGGAATCTTTGGTTTGGTTTGGGGTTTTTTTGTTGTTGTTGTTGCTTTTTGGTTTTTGGTTTTTGGGGTTTTTTGTGTTAAGATTTAGGCCAGAAACTGCAAAGCAACATAAAAGATCAAAATTTGTAGTTTCTCACAGAATGGGGAAAGGAGAATGCAATAAAACCATAATTTCACCTCCTGTAAACAACTTTGTAGATAAATGCAATGAGATGTGTCCTGAATATGAACACTGCCAGGCAGCTCTTTATAGATCTTAAGCTTGTATTGATCTGTGCATCCATAAAAGCTCTTATTCGTCAGGCATAAGAGAACAGGCTCAGTATGCATGACCACACATGCCAATGTCAATGGAGCTATAAAGCTGCACCCTCAGAAAAATAAATTGTAAGTCAGATTTTAGTTCAAAAGAATGGAAATCTCTGACATTAAGAATTAAAAATCAAAGTCTTCTGACCCAGATTAACTTTCTTTGGTCAATCACCCGTATATAACATGCTCTAAATCAGCTCCTGGAGATGTCCTTTTGCATGTTTTTCATGATTAATTGAATTAGCAATTGATTTGTATAATATGACTCACTTAGAAATAAAGACACACCAAACTGACAACATGCACACCATTCAGGTAGCAACAAATCGCAGGTCCTACAGTTAATCTCTCCCCAGCCCTCCCGGACAGAGCAGATTTGCTATCTACTCTCCAGAGCACAGACTTTCAGAGGGCTTCTGCAGGCTCTGTGTGTGTGTGCAAACTAAACAAACATGCACACACATGCCCTGCAAATGCACAAAGAACTCCAGTCGTTGCAGCATCGATTCATTCTATTGCTGATTTATAGATGCTCTGCTGAGCCCCAACTCAGGGCTTGTAGGGCTTGGAAAAAAGGTACAAGGCTTGGAGAAAACAACTAAAAATCGGCTCTTTTGAAGTCAGGGAGGCTTATGGGAAAGCATCTAAATTATTTAAGGTTGAGGGTGGGTTTTTAGTGATCCCTAGCCTAGGGTTAAAGTAGGACTTGGGTCACATTTTGGTCCTTGCTAGCAAGATTTAGGAATGAGGCCTATAGCTTTATCTCAGGACAGAGATGAAAAGGAGGATTTTATGGGATAGAGATCATGTTGGGGCATGTGTGTTCTGCAGAGTCAAACTGGGTGAGTGCTGAGACATGCAGAGGGGTATAAAGCACAATGAAGGTGACAGGAGCCCTCACAGACCCTGCACTTGGAGTTAGTGATAAAGGAGTGCAGAGCCAGCCAGGATGGCATCAGGGCAGCTGTATGCATCTGGTTCTTCAGGATGTGAGTATGATTTGGGCTTGTAGGGTCTCCAGAGAAGGACAAAACCGAAGATGTTCTCCTGAGTTCAGGTCAAAGCATGGCTGAGTGAGCGCCTGGGATTAGTTTTTTACTCAAGTAGCAGAGCCTTTCTGGTTGCACCATAGCCTAGCACCGTGCACATGACTGGTAGCTCACAGCTGGGTGCATGAAGGATGTAGCTGCCTGTAGCATCCACCCTCCCAATGTGGCAGAAGGTAAAGCTGAATTTTGTGGGAGTTCAGGAGCAGATTCAGCTGCGATCCCTCGCTGTGGTGGTTGCCCCTTACCTAGGGACCAAGTAACACCATGATTTTAAGCCTCTGGGGTGCAGTATCCCAAGAAATGCCTGTGTGCATTACTCCTGTCACTCAGCCACAGTTCCACAGCCAGTTGCAAAGGTGGGCTTGCACAAAGTGTTGTGGTGTGGGGGAGCTGGAGCAGGCAGAGTGGGAGCAGGAAGGCTGACAGTGTTAGCAGGTACCTGCAGGTGGGGACATGATTAGAAGTGCTAATAAAGTGCATAGCTCCCAGACCAAATGTCCAGTAGCATCTGGCAGCCCACATTTTCCAAAGTTTCCAGCAGACACCAGCAGTCCCCTTCCCAGGATGATTCTGGTCTTACCAGCAATATGTATCCTTCCAAGGTGTTTTTAGCCTTCACAAGAGCCTCAGGCTGCCAGGGAAGGAGAGCATCTAATAGCAATGGGAAGGGATGACCTTTCCTCTGCTCAATTATTTTGATATTTAAAAATGTGGATCCAGAAATAAGAGTTCAGTATTTCCTTTGCTGGAGATCATTATGCAGTGAGAAATGGGCAGTACTGTGAATTATTATAAACTGGCACCAGACTGAGAGAGACTGCTCTTTTCTTTTCCCCTTTCTTTTCCTTTCCTGAGAAGCGTCTCCATTCGCATATTGAAGCAGCAGCTTTTCATAAGAAAATAACATTTTTATGCCTGTCAAAATTTCCTTTCATTTACGCCAAGAAGTCACGACTGATGCCATGTCTCCTTTTCTCCCGGGTACGAATCTCTTTCCCAGCACCAGTTAAGTGGAGGGAAGAGTGAACTTTATCTTTGCTGTCAGCTTGGCTAGACATTACTGGGAATGGGAACATGCAAGATCCCATTTTCTTCCTGTCAGTTTAACCCTGCAAATCCTGATGCACCATAAAGCTTGAATGGGTATTGTTTAATCCCAGGCTAAGCCACAGCCATTTCCAGGGGACTAGGGGTAATTTCCCCTTACATATTTAAGGAAAGCAATTCTGTCTTGTTAAAAATAAAGTCCCCATGTGCAAGAAGTGTTGGCCACTGAAATATTTTCAAACCCATTTAAAAAACTCCCTCTCCCCCAGAGTCTTGGGCCACCTCTTTGGATTGCAATTTTCAGGAGGCCGATGGGCAGGCAGAGCTTTGGTGATGTAAAAACCCTGGGATTTTGCTCCTTGGTCATTGATCTGCATAAACATGCAGCAGCTATGTGGTCATTACCATAGTAATTCCCCCCTTTATAATTTCTCTGCTATACATACACAGGCTGGGGGAAAGAGAATCATTTTGTTCTCTGCAACTACGTCATGACATTAAAGCGGGGTCCCTGCTGGCCTCTGGTCCTGCTTGAATAGAGCTGCTCAGGAAAGTTGTGTAGTGCTTTGTTTTGTTCAGAAATGCTGATATGCAGAAATGAAAACTGGCTTTGTGGGAAATGGTCAGTTTTGATGCATTTTTCAGCTTTTTTATTCTCCCCTCTCTTTTTTCCCCTTTACAGAAGGGGGGGTTTGAAACAGTGAATTAGCAGCAGCATATTAAAAAAAAAATGCAGATTGCTTTTTCTGCTTAGAAAATTAATTACTCCAGTGAGAGTAAAGTTATTTCAAAACCAGGGATGCTTTGAGTCAACGGGAAATATTTCTGAGACTTGTACTGGCTTTTTCGGATTTTAATTTCTCAGGTGTGTTTTGCTTTTGATGTTTTTTACCCCGTTTAGGTCTATATTCTTTTTTAATCTACAAAAAAATAAAATATTTGCAGGGTGGAGAAGTTATCTCCCGCTCAGCAAGACCCAGCAGTGGATGTTTCAGTGCACATGACAAATGTTACAAAGCAAGGCACTGTTCTCATCTGTTCCGGGGGGATCTGGTAC